>LOEQ01004962.1:15046-38843 GCA_001685075.1 Bramus lutescens | reverse complement strand
CCTTTGGAAGAGCAGGCAATGATCTTAACCACTGAGCCATCTCTCCAGCCCCCACCTTGTCATCTTCTTAAATGAATTTATTATACTTATTTGTTGTGTGTGTTATGTACATGTGCCGTGGTGTACCTGGGGAGGCCAGAGAACAGCTTAAGGGAATCAGTTCTCTTCTTCACCATGTGGATCCCAGTGATTGAACACAGGCTTTTAGGCTTGGCTACGGGTGCTTTAACCGGCTGAACTGCAACTTACTGTAGTCTTGCTGGCCTTGCCATGGCTTTTCTTGGTTTTTTTTTTGGTTGTAGTTTATGTATGTATTTTTGTGTGTGTGTGTTTGGGGGAACTCAGGTGTTCCTGCCATCTTTTGAACTAATGAAATTTTTTATTAGCCTTTGAACTTTTTTTTTGGAACAGTGTTTGATTGTATAACTTAGGCTGGCCTCTAACACTCAGCTCTCTTTTGGACAGTGATGACAGGTGTGGGCTATTGTGTCCAGCTTAAAAAAAAATCACATTTTTGTACTATGTCCTTAGATGCTGTTGCCCACCTAAAGATCCACTGGTTTTGTTGTTTGAGACAGGGTTTTTCTGCGTAGCTCTGGCTGTCCTAGAACTTGCTTTGTAGACCAGGCTGGCCTCAAACTCAGAACAGCCTCCTGAGTGCTGGGATTAAAGGCATGTGCCAGTATTTCTAAAATATGTCATTTGAAATTTAAAAAAAAAAACATATTTCCTGCAGCTTGTCACTGGATTTGTGTTATGTGTGGGTGGTGTGGTGTGGTTGTGTAGTTGGGAAATGTGTATCTGTGTATAGTTCGGGTTGTAGTGTTGGGTGTGTTAATGTCTGTTTCGCTTTTGTTTGGTGATGTAATTTTGTTTGTTTCCTATAATGTCAGTTAATTATCACATACTTTGTATATTGAAACAGAAGTTTTATGTCTCACCTTCCCAGAATTTAGAAATCTGAGATTAAGGTACTAGCAGAACTATTGTCCCTCTGGGAACTCTGAGGAGAGTCCACTTGAGCTTGTCCCCTCCCTTCTGAATATCAGTCTATTTTTGCCTCTGCTAACATTCTGTTTGTCTTTTCTGTGTGCTTTAGTAAGAATGTGTATCATTGAGTTTATGGCACAGTCATATGTATAGTCTTTTTCCATATAAGGTCAAAGTCATAAGATTCCAGGGAACTGATGTATCTTTTAGGAGGAAAGGAATTTCTCCCACCCCCACCCACTTTTTTACCTCCAACATTGAATACAGATTTTTATATTGGCAGTTACTTTCCCTCATACTTTTAAAGATGCAACTGCATTGTCCTTGGTTTCTAGGAGAGTAAGTAGTTTTTGCTTTGAATGCGCCTCTATAGCTGTTCTCCCCCATGTGCTCTGTTGTCTTTAAGACACTGTTGTTATTGTTGTTTTGTTTTTACCGTGCTATGATTGGATGTAGTGTTTTTATTTTGCTCAGCATTAGAGAGCTTCTTGGGATTGGATTGTTTTCTTTTCCAGTGGTAGCAGTAGCTTTCTGGCCTCTTCTGTGATTCCATCCATAGTGTGTGAAAAGCACTGTGTTTTGTGTTTCTCTCTTAGCTCTTTATGAATAGCTTCCTGCCTGTTTCCATTTCACTAGTCTTGCTAATGGTGTGTGAATCTACTACAGAACCGTGTGTTAAGTCAGACCATCTTGCTCTCTCTGTTCCTCCAGTGTATTGTTTAGCTGGCTTGTTGGTGGCTGCAGTCTCTGGATTGCTGTGGGTCTGCTTCTCTTTTCAATACCTATTTCTTGTTTCCTGTCATGTGGTCCTGTCCCTTGCTTAGGGTGTGACACACATTGTATTAGAAATTGAGTTTTCTAGTTGCTGTCTTCCTTTCCCAGCTAACTATGATTCTTCTTGTACTTAGAAATAGAATGTGTATATATTTCAACATATGCAAGGCTCAGGCTTCCTTTGGTCCTCATCCTGAAGTGTGGAGCTTCTATCAAGCTAGTGTGCTCTAGAAGCCCAACCATCTTCAGGAAGCATGCATGCACTTCAGTGGGTTTTAATTTTCTTAGCCCTTTGGGTGAGATAGCTTTTGAGTATGACATGACTTAAAGAGGACATTAGCTGGTTTCAGAGTTCTTCAAGGGCCTGGTTTTTGTTTGTTTGTTTGTTTTATCACAGCAGTGTTAAAAGACTACCAGAATTCACACTTGTTTTTCTTGCCCATGTTGAGAGTTGACACATTGCGCTTGTAACTTACCTTTGTGTGGACAATGGGAAGGAGTGAGCAACACATGCAGTATTTAGGACCATGATGCTCATGGAAGGTAAAGGGACAAAGTGGTTGGGTAGGAAGAGCCTTGATCATGGGCGTCTTAGCCATCATCAGGTACCCAGTTGGAAGAGGCTGCTTTCCTCCAGACTGCAGCTGTGTCTGGAGAAGAGATGCCGGGTGCATTTGTCAAACAATGCATCATAGGAACCACTCCTATATCAGTTCGTAGAGGCTTGCTTGTCCTGTTGTTTTTATATAAATATAATAATCTGTATGTGAAATTTGCTTATTCAGCCCACTTCCTTGTGATGAGTGTCAGTTATTTGAAGGGTTTGTGATTTTCCAAATGTTGCAAGTAGATTAGCCTTGGGCTTTTGTTAATAACTGTGTTGGTGGCAGTGACCAGCAAGGTAGATTCCAAGAGATTAAACACTTGAACAGCTTTTAGGATACTGTCCAGCTGGCTTGTGTGGAGATCTGCATTGTTTTGTACTCTTGGTAGTGTTTTCATCTCATGGCCTTGATAACAGCAACATGCTGTCCAGAGTTGAGTTTTAAGAAATGCTATCAGTGTAGTTGGGATTCATGTAAGTTGAATTTTTGTCTTCTTTATTGGAGTTTTGTTGTACTTATATACGTCTATGGAGGGCCCTGTGGGTTGCACTGCCAGCGCTGTCTTTTGACATAGTTCATGTTCTTTGAAGTCATTATCATAAAGTGACCAGTCTCATAAAAATGGCTAGTGTTTAGGATCACTTGCTTCCTACCTGTCCAGCCTCTCTATGCCAAGGAGGTAGAGCTATGTTGAAGGGGACAGGCCTTGGTAACAACTGAAGGACCCTTTCAGGAAGAGCTTTAGGAGTACAAGGAAACAGAATTGCTGTGCCTTGCTGCTTGAAAGTCTGCTGACTAGATGTTGGAAAGAGTGAGAGTCTGGTCCGCTGTAGTTCTGCAGTCAGCGGAGGGCCGTTCACAGCTGCCTCCTGGGGTTTGTGCTGCCTAGGAGATGGTCTGTATTCAGTTTAGGTCAGAGTGATGAGTAGAATGGGTTCCATGTGGCTGTAGGGATGGAGCCAAGTAGGTATAGAAGGAGCAGGGCTCCTCAGGAGATGGAGAGGGATGCTGGTGCCCACAGCAGCCCAGGTGTGTCATGGCTCGGTTCATTAGACTAAGTGTGTGTTGGTGTGTTTTCTGTTGAATTTCAGAGCTGTAACTCAGTAAGAAGGTTGGATGGACTCTAGTAAGAAGCTCTGGAGCCGAGGGTTTCCTGAGTATGTGTGAGGGACAAGAGGAAACTTAGATTTTTGTGACAGTTATTGAAGAAAACTATGGAATATGATCTAATTAGTGTCATTTCTGACTTTCCAATAATTAATCATTAAAAAGTTTTTTTCCCTAACCAATTCTCTGTTACCTAAGCACTGTCCTGTGGGTGAATGAATCCTGCTTGACCCGGTTTGCTTTGGGCCTCTAGTGGTTCTTTCAAGGTTTGTCCACAGGACATTTGTAAAAACCATTGCCCTTGATGCCCCAAATGAGTAAAGTTGATGAAACATTTGTGCACTACACACTGCATTACTGACTGCAAAAGGAAGTGGGAAAGAAAGAATCCAGAGGAGAACCTGGCCAGTTCTGCTGAGGTAAAGGAGAATTGGGTCAAAGATTAAGGGAAGCAGCCTGGAGTCTCAGGATTCATGGAGAAGAGAACTGAGCCCTTGCAGGGATTCTGGGCACCACTCCAGCAAAAACCTCCAGGGTTTAGGAAGACTTTGTGGAGGTCAGAATGTGAAGCAGGAATGTCAACTGAACTTCATGTGAGGACAGTCTAGCTTTAACAGCTTGTTGGCCTGGGCTTATATGTGGATTCTGATTGCATTTTCCCATTCTGGGCATCGTTGAGGTTAGTTAGATCCCCTTTAGTAAAAAGACTTGAGTATATGTTATTGATAACCTGGGTTCCTAACTGGCCACCTTGATCTGAGGGAGCTGGGGATTAGAACTTCAGAAATGTGAAGATGCCTGAATTGAATTTAGGAGTTTGAAACAGTGCCTAAGAACAAGAACAAACATTACTAACTTTTAAATATAATACTGTGACTCTATCTTTGCAGCCACTAAGAATGTTTAAGACACTTAGACTGGTTATCAGCAGAAAGTAGGCTCTAGGGTGGGTCCAAGCTCACTTTGAATCCTGGTTCTTTCACACTTAGTGCAGTGAAGCCAGGTGAGGGTAATGACTGAGCACTGTTGCCGACTTACAAATGTTGTGATTCTGGAGTGAAACTGCGAGGGATGTTGGGATTTTGAGACTCTATCTGGATTCTTTATCCCTTCTCCCCTCTTCCTTTCTTCCTCTCCTTTCTTTTCCTTATGCTTAAAATTATGATTTAGCTATTTACTTTTTATCTAGACAGGGTCATGCTGTGTGTAGCCCTCATTGGCCTGGAACTCAGCTGTCTACCTGCCTTTGCCTCCCAAGTGCTTGGATTAAAGTTGTTTTGGCTCTGGTATTGAACTTAGGACCTCCCACATGCCACTCCTCACTAAGTTGCATTCCTGCCCCTTGATTCAGCTATTTGGAACAGTGGACTGCTGACTCAATTTCTGCCTAATCTTTTTTTTTTCCCCCTTCTAGTTGTAGAATGTGAGCATTCAATTATAGATCTAAAAGACTGGGCTGTTTGTTACTCATCAAAAATTCTGAGACAAGAAGATAACTAGAGACAATGTTGTTTGAGCACAGTCTGTGGAATTCTAGAAACAGCAATAAGGAGGCCTAGTGTTTAGGTGGCTGCACTTCTTCATTGGTAATACTATTGTGCTGTGTGTTTCCCTGCAGCTGGTTTTCCTGTGGGCTACGCAGCAGCTCCTGCCTATTCTCCTAACATGTACCCTGGAGCAAATCCTACCTTCCAAACAGGTATGTACTGCGTGACAGATACCTTGTGTGTAGCTGGGGGAGGAGGAATTATGGAACTAGAATTTGTGGTTGGATGGCTTTCTACATTCATAAATGAACCTGTGGATGAGTTTAATTAAAGCTTAGTTCTCAGTTCACACAAGCTTTGCTTTATTGAGTTTCTCAGATCCTCCCCCCACGGTCTCTGGGCTATAGAGGTAATTCCTCGTGCTAGATATCTGTTCTTAGGATAGGACTTAATGCTAGGAAATAAAGACCATTTGGTCACTGAGTACTGTCCACGGTGCTGTGGTTATATTTTAAAATGCAAACTTTGTTTTCTATATATAGTGTATGAGAACATTTTCAGATCTGAGAAATTGCTGGTTTAAGTTGAAAATGAGTTTGTTTGATTCTGAATCGCATAAAGATTATTTAGCGAGATTTTCTTTTACACACCCTAGTGTGTTGTCAGCTTCTATTGGGATAAGGGGATTCCTTTGAGGGTGTTGGCTCATGCTTTGACCTAGCTGAGCTTGACCCATGGGAGATGTCTGATGAGGCTGCTGTGACAGTTCTTTGCTCCACACAGCTCTAGACTCACAGTAGCTTTGGGTAGAAAAGAAATTAGCAGTGACCTTCTTGTAATTCCTTTCTTGGGACTCATAACATCTGCCTCCTACCAATCTCTTCTGTGCCCAGCCTGACTGCCTTTCTCAGCTCATACCCCAGAGGAAAACTTGGACTTGGTCTTTCTGCTTCAGTGTGTTTTGTCCTAGGTTCATGTTCCTGCTCACTTAAGCCATGTAAGTGTACGTGGCAATGTTCCCAGAAGAAGGTTAATGACCTCCATCTCTGGAAGACAAGAGTCTCTGCTCAAACCTCCTAGTTCTGTCCCACAGTGGCCTCTTTCTCTCCGGAAAGTTCCTTCTTTCCTCTTGTGATTTTTGTCTGGCTCTCTCACACACTTGGTCCCCGCACCTGTCATCGAGACTGCTGTGAAACATCTTGAGTGGTTGGTCCACTGTGTTACTCAGCAGGGGTGCCCACCGTGCTGCCACCCTGTCTTTTTGTAAGGCCTTTGCACACTCTAGCTTCCTTTCAGACAGTGCTCGTGTCTGTAACATAACAAGCTGCAGATATTTATGGTGTGCACTTCATCATCTCTGCTGTGACATGTATCTCTGTCATGGTTGGGAGCAAACATACCTGTTTGAACAAAATTTGTTTTGTCCATTTCAACTTTACTAGGCGCTAAAGAATCACAGATGTGTTTTCTCTTGCTATAGATGAGTTGTGTTTTCCAATTTTTTTTGTGTAAATGGAATCACATAAGAATGCACTTGGTCATTTTGGGACTGGCATCTTTTACTTGGACTTTCCTGTTGTGGTACCTGTTATGGACTTCCTCCCTTCCACTGTTAGGTTGTGCCCATTGTGTGGGAAACATCACTTGCTTATCTGTTGGCTAGCTAATGGCATTTGTGCTGTATGAGTTGAGTGTTTGCATTTAAAATTCATTTTGCAAGTGAAATTTTTTGTATGGTTTTTAGCATAAGTCTGTGGATATGCTTTCAGTTTTTTGCTGAGTAAATACAAAGGGATGGAGTAGCTGATTCTTAGGGCAGGTAAGAAGCTGCCAAAACAGTCTTCCATAGTGACTGCTATCTACCGTCCTCTCGGTTGTGTATTTCTTAGTTCTAATCCTCTGTACTGTTTGCAGCTCTGGTATGATCAGTCTTCCATCCTAGCTGTACTACTGGGTATCTAATTATTTACAGTCACAGTTTTATTTTGAAATGCTGTGGCAAACATTGATCATTTTTCATATGTTAATTTGTCATTTGACTCTTTGGTAAAGAGTTATGCTTCTGGGCTTGGTCTACCAGATTCTCTGGAGACTGATGCAGGAGGATCAAAAGTTCAAAGTCTGTCTGGGCTCCAGAGTAAGTTCAAAGCTAGCCTGCAGAACTTAGACTCAGTTTCAGTGAATGAGGGACTGGAGGTGGAGAGATGGTTCAGTGGTGGAGAGAAGTTGTTATACCATTGCAAATCTTAGGTCCTAGCAGCCATGTGAGGCAGCTCACAGCTACCTGTAACTGCAGCTCCAGGGGATATGACACTAACTTGCACATATGGGTGCAGACACAGCATACATAATTAAAAACAAATAAATGTTTAGTTTACAAAAGTAGAATGAGCTTTAGATAAAATCAGTGGTGCACAGTTGCCAGCTTTTGCAAGAACCTGGGTTCTGCCCCTGCTAGCACCCTCTAAAGCGAAGGCAGTTATGTGCCTCTTTAACACTATGTCAGTTACTGAGTTTGTTTTTTAAGGCAGTAATTTTATTTTTACAAACTTTGTTTGAATATTTGTTCTTTCATTTTTTCTTAAGAGATTTTATTTGTTATGTATACAGTGTTCTGCATACATGTATGCCTGCAGGCCAGAAGAGGGCACCAGATCCTACTATAGATGGTTGTGAACCACCACCATGTGGTTGCTGGGAATTCAACTCAGGATCTCTGGAAGAGCAATCAGTGCTCTTAACCTCTGAGCCATCTCTCCAGCCCCTTGTTTTTCTTTTTTCTGTATGAGTATTGAGTATGTGCACCATGTGTGTGTTAAGTACCTGCAGAGGCCTGAAGAGAGTGTTGGTTCCCCTGAAACTGGAGTTCTAGGTGGTGTGAGCCACCATGTACATGCTGAAAACTGAACCTGGGTCCACTACAAGAGTAGCAAGTGCTTGTGCTCTTAACTGCTTAGGCACCTTTCCACCCCACTTTTTGTTTGGTTTGTAAAATGATTTTTATTTATTTTTACTTTGTATGTGTGTTCCTGTGTGAGGGTTTTTTTTTTTCCCCCTTTGGTAGCATGTACAGGTGCCCCAGAAGCCAGAGAGAACATCAGATCCCCTAGGTCAGGAGTTATGGGGCAGTTGTGAGCTACCTAATATGGGTGCTGGGAACTGAACCCAGGTCTTGTGTAAAAGCAGTATGCATTTTTAATCACTGAGCCATCCCTCCAGTGTGTCTCTCTTTCCACTCAGGGTGTCTTGAACTCCTGGGCCCCAGCCTCCTGTGTAGCTAGAAGTGAGATGTACTCCTCAACTGCTTAGAGAGTGAGTTTGTTTTTTAGAGTTTTTTTTTCTCCTAGTTTTTCTCCCTTTTGGGTATCTTTCACAGAGCAGTTTAAAAAATTTGTTGAGGTTATTATTCTGTTCTTTGGGTTACATTTCTGGTATCCCAAAAACCTGCCCAAAATGATGATTTCTTGCTTTTTCTTCTAGAGGTTTTAGCTGGTACATTTAGAGCTTTAGTTCATTTGGAGTTAAATGTGTGTAGCACTAGGTTAGTGCACTTGTGGGTTAGTGCTTCTTGCATTCGTGCTGTAGCACACCATTTGTACTTAATTACTTTACTTGTACTTAATTACTTTACTTAACACCAGTTTCTTCCTAGAGTGCTAGTCTGTGTGAAAAGGACTAAAATCTTTCATCTGAGTTTTGTAATTTTCCTAAGAGTCTCGGGTTTGTTGAGGCCAGTGCATATATTCTTGCCAAAAGCAGGGGTATCTGTGGGACAGTGCAAACCGCCTTCTCTCGCTTCTCCTTTTTAAGACTGTTCTCATGTGGAGTAACAGTGACCCAAGGTGCTGACTTGGAAGCCTCTGTTGAAGAGTGCCAGGCCCTTTAGCTGTCAGTCTCATGACGTAGTTGTGCCAGATTTTGTGTGCTTTTGTTTTCAAAAGACTTGGGATAAAGGTTTTTATGTGAAGTTGGTGAAGGTAGGGGAAACTTTGAAGGCCTTGGTATCCCACTATGCTGTTGGCTCCTGATGTAAATCAGAACTGTGTGCTCCTCTTTTATGGGTTCTTGAAATGCCATCTCCCTCTTCCGAGGATCCAGGCTAGGTCATCACTGTAGACACAATAAGAAGGGAAGTTTCTGTGAATTCTTCTGTTTCTTGATCTGTTCTAGCATAGAGGCAGTGGGTTTGCAGGACTTCCTGAGCACCTTTGCATTGCTCTGATCCTTTTTACTTTTTTAAAGATTTATTTTTATTTTGTATGTGTATGAATGTGTGTCTTTGTACCATGTGCATGTTTGGTGCCCACAGAGGCCAGAAAAGGGCATCAGAGCCCTTGAAACTGGAGTTACAGGTGGTCGTGAGCTGCCTAGTGGGTGCTGGGGGTGAACCTGGATCCTGTGCAAGAGAGTGAGTGCTCTTAACCCCTGAGCCATCCTCTCAACTCTTTTTTCTTATTCTGTGTGTATGTCACAGGAGTCTGAGAAGCTTTGAATTTGTGGTAGCTTTTGCTGATATATTCTGTTACATGGTCTGGAAGTAGAGGAGATCCATTTTTTTGAATAAACTTAGGCTGCAGACAGGTAAATCTGGAATGGGTTTTCCATGCTTGTAATCTCCTTAGGAACTGAACTAGTAAAGGCTTAACTCCTGGTGGTGACCCTGGAGACTGTGACTTCATCCCTGGTGGGACTTAGGAGGCTGTATTGTGGGAAGAACATGATTAGACTTGGGCAGACCAGGCACTTAGTAGTTTCAGTCATCTTAGTCCTGGTCCCATTGAATGGCTCAGGTGCATCAATGATCTGAAAGCCTCAGGAAAAAGTTACTGATAGAGCTTACTATGTAGCCCTGAATAGTTTAGAACTCACTCTGTAAAACAGGCTAGTCTCAGATTCACAGGATCTGCCTCTGCCCTGCTTCTGCCTCTTCCTCATGGTACACTAAGGCAGTAATTAATCAGGCAAACACAAGTACAAACCAACGCATCTTACAGCAAGTAACCGTTTCATTAAGCTGGTTATTACAGTGCTTATCTGGTTTTGACACTTGTTTATGAAAGATACTTAACAGTAAGTGAAAATACAATATAGTCTCTGCCTCCTGAGTACTGGGATTAAAGGCATACACCACCAACATCTGGCTTTTTTTTAAATTCATAATTAAGTCTTTGAAGTGAGATCCAAGTTTGTTTAAATAATAAGCAAAAGGAAATAGCATTAGAGTGTTAATAGACTTTGGAGTTACAGAAGTCTTTCTCTCTTAAAGGTATGTATGCACAGAATCTTAGGATGCTTACACTTTCAGAAAGCTTTTTGAAATTAACACAAGGGGCTAGGGGTGCAGCTTAGTTAATGAGTGCTACATAGTGGGCACAGTCCCCAGCTACTTAAACTCAAGTGGTGGCTCAGTGGACCTCAGGTAGGAGGATAGGAAATTTAAGATAATGTTCTGCTATATAGTGAATTAAAGGTCTTCCTGGGCTATGTGACACTCTGTCTCAGGAAGGAAAAAGTGAGTGAGTTTGCTACCACTGTGTTTGAATGCCTGTCTGTCCTGACGCCATTGGACTCTACTACTGTCCTTTGTTGTGGCTCTTCCTGTATTCCCAGGGTGTTGGCTTGGCTGTCAATGTTACTGTTTTGTTTTTGTTGACTTGTCTCTTTGGGTGACAAGGATCTAGTTGCTCTTTTACTTGCCTGCCCTGTCCTTATTGTGGGTCCTTATTGTGGTCATGCCATGGATATGCGGTTCTTCTTCCTCTGTGTCCTTCGCGGAACCTCTCGAGGCTCAGTAGAACTCTTGAGATCTCTGTCAGGACCTCTTGGTGGTGTTTCTGGCCCATGAGGTATTCCACTACTCTGCTTTCTTGGAGCTCCTTTGGAAGGCCTCACTCCTGGCCTAGCTTGGGTCCTAATCTGGAGCACTCCTTCTGCAGAAGCCTAGCGCTTCTGCCTCACATTTGCTCGGTCCTTACCATCTTCTTAGTTCCCACTTTTGTGGAATATTTCCTTTAGTAGCTTCCCAAGAGATTATGAGGGGGTCATGTTTTAGAGAGCTCCCCTCCATCCCCGGTAAAACATTTTCTGCACCTATATCCTACCTCCTAATAGTTCTCTGGATAGTGACTTATGGGTTAGCAACCATTGCCCCTAGAATTGTGAAGGCATCTCACTGAGAAATGGCCAATATTCTTGGATATCTGGAATGAGATTCTTCTTAATGCTACATATTAAATCTGTTTCCAAAGTTGAATTTATATCTTTTGCTTCATTTAAATCTGTAACAGCTTGCCTAACCTTAAACAATACTTTGTCTTTTTTTTTTTAAATGATTTTTTTGTTTGTTTTTGTTTGCAGTGCTGGAGATTGAACCCAGGGTCTTGCACATGTTAGGCAAGTGCTCTATCTGAGCTATGTTCTTGGCCCTTTGTGTTTTGTTTGTTTGTTTGTTTGCCTTTAAGATTTAAAACACTCATGTGTATGAGTGTTTGCCTGCATGTCTTTGTGTGCACCGTATGTGTGCCCAGTGCTAGAGGAGGCCTGAAGAATGTGCCAAATCCCCTCGATCTGGAGTTAGAGGTATTTGTGAGCTGCTGTGTGAGTGCTGGAAACTGAACCCAGGTCCTCTGGAAGATTAGCCAGAGCTCTTAATCTGAGCATTCTCTCCAGCCTATACTGTATGTGTTTAATTGGGGTCAAACTGTATATAGCTTAGGCCGATCTTGAATTTTGCATCCTCCTGCCTCAGCTTCCTGAATGCTAAGAGTCTCCTTTCTAGAAACAATTTCAGATGTATACCCAAACTTATGAGAATGTAGTTCCCACTTCCCATCACTTGGCTTTGATTGCCACAGCTCCAAGTTGGTATTTCATCTATCACTTTTCCTGGTTATTTTGAAGCAACTCTCATACATCATGTTGATGATTTTTAGAAATATCTAACAGTATATGTAATGCTATTATCATACCTAAATTAGTCATCTTTATTGTGATTGTTTGTTTTTGTTTTTTTATTGGCGATGTAGAAAGTGGGCCGTTTTGTGTTTTGTTTTTTTTTTAAAGCCTTGTGAAAACTGACGAGCACTACAAGTTCTGAATGTGGTTCCAGATTAACACTCAGCATCTGTTCTTAAAGTGCAACACATTTGAGCCTTTTGAGTATTTCCCTCACATGGTTGGTGATTGCTTGGCACATCTCCCTCCCCTTTTGTAGTTTGGTTTTGAGTAGACGCCCACGCTGGCCTCAGATCCCTTGTCTCCTGCCTCCACTTTCAGAGTGCAGAGCTTGCACACGTGAAGTTCTGGCAAGATAGCTCAGTTGAAGTTCGTGGAAATGATGGGGCAGAAGCTGGATTGTAACAGTTGAGTGGGAGTCACCTGTAAGGTGATTGTTCCCCGTCTGGCATGATTGTGGTTGTGATAGGTGAAGGACTGGTTTGACAGGGAGGGGCCCAAATCCTGTCCAGATCCCCGCTGTTTCTTTTGTGTCAGCCTTGCTCTGCACTCTGTTGGTGTCCCCCTCCTCCTGCTTACACCTTACTATGAGTGTTCTACTTCCCATGTTTCCTCCTAAAAGTCAAGTTCCTCTTGTAGAGGGTTGCATCCTTCTTGGTTATCTACCGTAGGACCTGGCTCAATGTCTGTGACAGACAGATAGATGCTGTCCTGCTCCCATGACTTGACCTAGTGACAAGTGCTTACTCTTTTCATGATGAGCGATTTCTTGGGAGAAGTTGGAGTTGTTCCTGCAGTGTCACTGAACCCAGAACTGGAGGGATCTTAAATTGATTTTTCCTAACTTAAAAACTCTTTACAAATTTGTTGTGGTATAATTGGCATATAATAAAGTTGAATATACTTAACACTGCGTATACCATCATGAAGCAACAGCACTCACCTACAGATATGTCCCACAGCCCACTTGGAGAGCATACCCCTAGTGACCTAAAGACTTCTCACAACTACTACACCGCCACACCAGCCTTTACCACATGGGCCTTTTGGGAATTATTAGGATCCAAGCTATGATAGTCTCTTTATGCTCTTGCCTGTTCACTTGCTTTATAAATCCTATTGGAAAAGTTGTATATTTGACTCTCTTGGCAAATTACCAATATTGAAAGTTGATATATTTAAAATTTGTAGATATTGTAGAAGTCATTAATTTTCTCTACTAATAATATAATTAAAACATTAAAATTTCAAATTAAAATTGTTATACTCAGTTCATTCTTTTAAAATTGAGGCACAATTTGTGCACAAATATTCACATATTTAGTGTGTATTGACATGAATTTTCACAGTTGAACTTTGGTACTGTGGAGCCATCACCCAAAGAAAATTGGGACACTTTCATTATACTAGAAGGGCTTCCCTTTCCTCTCCCCTTCCTGATTTCTTCCAGATATTTAAAACTTTGGAATTTTAAAATACATATGCCAGTCTGTTGCTTTCAAGGCTGACTAGGTGGTTGTTAGATATGTACATGATTATTTGTAATGTGTTGTTCTGTGTCTGGCTTTGAAAATCCAGTGAGGTTTGTGCTTTATTTGTAAGGTTTTTTTTTAATGATTGATAAGTCGTGTTATATGCCTAGATCGCAGTTTCCTGTTGATGAGGATTTATGTGTAAGGCTGGTGAACATGTTTTCCAAGTTCTGTTGTGGCCCCTAGAGGGTGTTGCTTGCATCTCAGAGACATGTGTCTGTACCTTGAGAGTTTGCAATTCTGATGCTCCGTGGACAGCTGAGTGCCCTGTGCCACAAGTTTGCACCAACAAGAACGTGACGGCCATCATGGCCTCTTCAGAACGCACTCATTGCTGGATAGAGTTGATGAGAATAGGAAGCTGTCTTCAGAGTGCAAATGTGATGTTTGCTGTGTTTGGATGGTTGCACTCTGCCACCACAGTCTGTGCTTGATTCTTTTGAAAGGACCTTAATTGCAGGATGAAGAAGTGTATGTGCTGTTAATGCCAAGTTGAGCCAAGGGAGGCCTTAGCAGTTTCTGTTCCAGCAAGTCAGGAAATTCTCGTTTTCCTGCCCTGGCCACTGCCTTGAAGTTTTCAATCACTGGATTCTTCCTAGGGTTTCCTGTTAGCTATTTGCAGCATGTATTCATCTGGCTTTCAGTAAATACAGTTATCTTGGAGTTTGTCCTGTGTATCAGTAATTGGTTCCCATTGGATGTTCCAGAGAATGACTGTTGGCCAATGGCAGGTGTCTGAACTCTCTACTTTTCCCCAGTAGCTGGTTAGTCTGCCCTTCTGGAGCCCTTCCTCAGCTTCTGAATGCATCTTGTGCCTGCAGCTCCCGGCTCTGATGAGATACTTTAGTGGGTGGAGTCAGGCTACTTATTCACCTTCCTGCCACCTGAGAGTACAGATTCTGGAAGTAGCCTCACAGGCCTGAAAGATCCCATCTTCTCTTCCCCTTTTGTCATGTAGCTTTATATGTTGTATTTCTTTTCCTTTTAAAAATTATTTGGTTATATGTGTGTTTGTGTGTGAGTTTTTGGATGTAAGTCAGTACCCCTGGAGGGCAGAAGAGGGGGTTTGAGGCTGTGGAGCTAGAGTTAAAGGTGGTTTTAAGTGGCCCAATGTGGGTGCTGGGAACTGAACTTGGGTCCTCAATTATAGCAGTTTGTGCTCTTAGCTGCTGAACCATTTCCTCAACATCTTCTCATGTCTTCTGTTTCATACTCTGCTTTATTGTTATTTTCATTTTATCTTTGGTAAGGATGATGCAACTCAGCCTACTCCCCTTGACTCAGATCTTTATACTACAGTGCTTTGTCAGGCTTTAGTGTTTGGTTGTTTTTTTTAGTTTTGCTCTAATGAACAACTTAGAGATAAGCTTGCTTGTAGTGAAGTTTTTGTGTATACTTGCTTAATTCCCTAAGATAGATTTCTGCACCTTAATTGCAGGATGAAAAGATGTGTGTGCCATTATCCCAAGTTAAATTGAGGGAGGCCATAGCAGTTTCTATCCCAGCAAGACAGGACAGGTTCTTCTGTGCACATATATGCTCTACAGAACTCACCACTATACATACATACTTAAACAGAGAGCCAAGACGCCCAGGTCTTACTAAAGGAGAGAGACAGGGCTTCAGTGGCAACAGATTTTCATTGTATTCATGATTGGTGGTAGCCCTGGCTCCTCTCTGCATAGTTGTCCTTGTTTGGCATTGGCTGGGTTAACTCAGGCTTTTTACTTCTTTCTTTCAGGCTACACTCCTGGTACACCTTACAAAGTGTCCTGTTCCCCAACCAGCGGAGCTGTGCCACCATACTCCTCCTCCCCCAACCCCTACCAGACGGCCGTGTACCCAGTGAGAAGTGCCTACCCCCAGCAGAGCCCATATGCCCAGGTATGCTTGGGCATGCCCTACACTTTAGGGAGGGTTGGTTCCATCATATCCCTACAGCCCTGGGAACCTCTGCCAGTTGTCTCTGTTTTCCCCACAGCAAGGCACGTATTATACACAGCCTCTGTATGCAGCACCCCCTCACGTCATTCACCACACCACGGTGGTGCAGCCCAATGGCATGCCAGCAACTGTCTACCCTGCTCCCATCCCTCCTCCTAGAGGCAGTGGGGTCACCATGGGCATGGTTGCTGGGACCACAATGGCCATGTCAGCAGGTGAGTCTTAGTTCTTGGTATGTGTGTTCTGTAGCTGCCTGAGAGTTGACTGAAGTGGGGAGAATCCATGAAGTTCTGACCCTTGGCGTTAGAGTCTCATGGCTTCAGTTGTGTGGGAGGACTGCCCCCTCCCCTCTTTTCTCTCTCCTTTCAGGAACAGGTCATGATGAGTCAAGTAGCCTCTACTGTGGAGCGTAACTGAACAGCATGCTTTGTTAGTGAGCTAGGTGGCCATTTGGCCGTAGGAATGAGGAGTGTCAGGTAGCCCTCATTTGGCTCCATTACCCATGAGCAGCTAAAGTGTGAACAGTGGGTTGGGTACTTTGTATTCCAGATGGGCCAGCTATTTCTGTTGTCAGGCTGCAATAATGAGGAAGTGTTCAAAAAAGCTGGTTTTGTGTTGCTAGAGGGAATAGCTGCTTGCAGAAACACTGTGCCATTTATGCATTGAATCAGGAAAATGAAAGCATGGGATTGGAAGGAAGGCCCAAGGATGATTTCACTTCTTGACTTTTTGATATATGTTACTTACTGCCTTTAAGCTTTTCCATGCAAGGTCATTTGTTCCATATGACTGGGATTTAAGAAGAAAAAAGTCAAGCTGTTCTTCTTTGTTTTGTTTTGTTTCTCGAGACAAGGTTTCTGTGTATAGCTTTGGAGCCTGTCCTGGCATTTGCTCTGTAGACCATTCTGGGCTCAAGCTCACAGAGATCCACCTGCCTCTGTCTCCCAAGTGCTGGGGTAGAGGTGTACGCCACCTGGCTTCAAGCCATTCTTTAGAAAATTTTTCTGGACTTCAACATAAGGAAATCATTGTCATACTTAGCACTGTGAGATTCTGTTTATTTCTGCTTAGAATCTCCATTTGATGTGTCCGAGTTTGTTGCTAAAATGAAGAAGACTAGCATAGACTGCTGCTGCCTGCCTGAGGGTTTAACCTCAGAGTCATGCAGGCCATTGCTGAGTGTACGTGCTTATGGGATATAGGACTACCTCGTGCGTGTGTTCACACTCTTTGTCACTTTTCTCCTCCCTATCTCCTCTCATGTGTGCTGTTTTTATCTCTCTTCCCCTCTCTCCCTCCCTCCAATACACAACTCTGTGTTAAGTATACCTACGCTGCCGTGAAACAGGTCTCCAGAACGTTCACCCTGCAAATCAAAACCCCTCTATCCATTAAACAAATACTCTTCTTTTTCCTTCCCTGAGCTGTGGCATGCACTGGTCTGTGTTCTGTCTCTGAATCTGACAACTTCAGAACCTCATGGCTTTTTCACTGAGCACAGTAATCTCGGAGTTCACTTCAGGTACTCCTATGTCGGAATTTCCTTCCTTTTTAAGGCAGTAATACTCCCTTTCTCATTTTATAGCCATGTCATCTGGCAGAATTAGTGTGTGTGACCTGAAGGGGAGTGACAAGCATATTATGACCACAGACTGCTGTGGTTATAATACCTTTCAGCACTTTGGGATAATCTGTTCAGAGTTTTGACCCCTGGATCAAGACCGTTCTTCCCTTGTATTATATCCCTTCACAAGGAATTCAGGTCATGTGCTTTTTCAGAGGCTACGTGGTGAAGATCTGCTCTCTGGAAAGGTCACATGTGCCTTTTGTATGAAGTGTTTCCCTTTCTTCCAGGTACCCTGTTGACTGCTCATTCTCCAACTCCTGTCGCCCCTCACCCAGTCACTGTCCCCACATACCGAGCCCCAGGAACACCCACCTACAGCTATGTGCCCCCTCAGTGGTGATTACCCTGCAAATTAATGTAAGTACTTGTCAAATATACTGGCTGAGCGGGTCCTGGTGAAGTGCATTTCCCTGAGGAAGTGGGAAGCTGACCTCAGACTTAGCACTATTCCAGTTTGCTTCGCTGATAAAACTAAGCAAAACCAGCTTGGGGAAGGGAAGGGTTAGTCCACTATAATGGGAGTCTGAGGCAGGACCTGAAGCACAGACCATGGAAGTTGACTGCTGATTGGCTCGCTCCCTCCAGGGCTCAGCTACCTTCCTTATATATTCTAGCCCACCTGCCCAGGGATCACACCTCTAGACCTTACCTCATTAATTAGCAGTCAAGAAAATGCCACACAGACATGCCCACAGGCCAGCCTGGTGGAAGCAGTTCTTATTCTACTGAGATTTCCTCTTGCTAAGCACTAAGAGAAAGGTGCACCTGCTCTTTACATGGGGACAGTGCAGAACTTTGTTTTTATTCTTATTGAGATGTCCCAAAGCAGAGGAAGAAAGGAGGCCCATTGAGTGTTAAATTTTTCACACTGCCTCTTGCTGCTTCTGTAATGGGCATGTATCACCCTTCTGCTTGCTGCAATTTGCAGTGTTCCAGTTACAATAGGGCATGGGGCACAGGGTGTATCTCTGGTATGGGGGACAAGTGCACCAGTTGTGGCTACTGCTGTCCTCTGGAGTTTTTGAGGCAGAGGTGCCAAGAGCCTGTATGACTGTTTGTCATTCTTTCCCAGATTTGAGGATGGAGCTGTGCAGTCACTTCATTGGGTTCCACAGCTGGTGCTGCAGGCCTTGTGCCTCCAACCAGGACTTTCTTCTTAATGCTCTCGACACTTAGCTAAACACGACTGCATCCCAGCCCAGCAGGTCCCAGCTCACTAGTCTCCAACTAACTCTGGGTTGGTTTTAAAGCAAATCCTGTTTTGTGGACTGCCTGGCAAATTTTTTAGCTAACTGTAATGATAAAAAGGGAGTATTGCTCTATTCTGAATCATATCTAGTTGAATGCATGTTTATAAAAACAAACACAAGAAGCTTGCTCAATCTACCTGCAGTGGCTGATGCAAAACCATCACATGCAGAATCCAAAGGACTGGACTGTGTTCTACAGCCTGTACCACTCATGCGCTGTGGTCATGTTTGCTGAGTCTCCAAGTTACACGTGTGCAAGTGAATGTCCTCAAGAAGCATCTAGAGTACTGAAGGGGATTCTTGGGGTGATGAGGGTTGCCAGGTAGGGACACAGACTTGTAGTTTTCAGCAACCTTTGTTTTTAGCACTGACGAACCTGGAGGGAGCTGCAGGGACGGAAGAGAGTGAGTCTGTGGTGGCTCCAGAGCAGCAGCAGGTATAGTAGGGTCCTTTCTCTCCTTCATTTCAGCTGAAGTGTGGTCTGAGAAGCAGGGATGTACTGAAGCCTACCAGGAAATACGAGAGCTGGGAGCCAGTAGAGCTGGGATGAAGAGTGGTCTGTGTGTCAGGAGAGCAGTGTCTCTGCCATCTGAATTTCCATTGTGCATCTTACAGGATATGTTCTGTGTACCAGTTGGGACTGTTGGGAAAGTCCAGTGTAGAACTAAACTGTCTTCCCAGGAAGGAGGATGTCAAAGAGGAGCGGCCACACTGAGGTGGTATTGTCTTTTGCTTTATTTCACTTAGGGAATCATCCCTTTCTTTCCCCGAGGAATAATTGAATCTGCTAAAACACAGGCACAGCTGTATTCACCCACAAAGAAGGGCAGAGATGTCAGTTGTGTGCTGTGGGGAGTGGTGTATATTTAAGACTGGTTAAAAGGGAATAAGTGTATTTTAAGTTAGTTCCCATGTTTCTTGTAGAGAAGCAGAGCTGAGATTATGTCTAAAAATGTAGAAGTAATGTAGCTTGTCCCAGGGTCATTTACCTGATGATGACCTGTCCTTTTGTGTCTAGCTGGGGTGAGGCCTAGAAAGTCTGTATAAATGTCCTGTGAGCCTCTTTTGCCACTTTTTTCTGACAGCACTCAGAACCAAGCAGATGTGGAGAGTGGAAAGGGCTAGACAGTTTTGGACTATACTTGCCTGTCCAGATGTGTTGTGGGAAAGATTTTGAGTGTGTAATCTGAGTATGTACATAAGATATCAAGAAGGTTCTTTTTACCTGTATATGCCCAGCTTGAATCTGTGAGAGTGTTTCTGTTCATTGTGGATCAGAAGGGCAGGACCTTTCTGGGGGCCGTCAAGTGGGGATGTGTTTTGTTTTGTTCCCCTGTTGAAGTGCTTGGGTTTTGGTTGGATGGGGTGCGTGTCTCTGGCAGCAAGGTCAGGGCTTCCAAGTTGGTGTGGAGGTCGTCTCATTAGCAATCAGCTTGACTGGAGGGTAGGTCATCTGAACATTGAGCCTTTGGAAACCTTATTTTTATAGTCGTGCTCTTCATAATTTGTTTCTAGCATTTTATTTTATAAGAAGTTGTGGAAAATTTCTGCATGGATCAGTGTAAACACAAGAGTTCTCATTCCTAATATTCATGAACATAGAATGTTTATGGATGAGTATGTTTAATTGCCTCATGAGCACTTAACTGTGTGTGTGGGGTGTGTGTGTGTGTGTGTGTAGAATAAGAATGCACACAGTGCACAGAGATTGAAACATTTGCTGTAGGCACACAGCTTCTATCTGTACTTCATGTTGGGATTCCCATCTGTGTGGTGGATGATTTGCAGTGTTGCTGGTTCCAAGGTTTCCCCTGGACCCAACAGAGAGAGGGTGGTTTTCCCAAGTGAGTGATCATAGATCAATGAAACAAATGTACCTGTGATTTTCACATGTGTTTTAAAAGGCTCCCTCACCCATCCCAACTAAACATACCTGTCTCTCTGCCTGTGAAGGGTAGGGTTGTTTGCCTACAGCAGGAAGTTAGCAAGTCCTTGGGTCTGCTCGCAGCTGCACACAGTGTGTGTTTCCACAGGCCCCGAGTTCTCAGGAGAAAGATAGTGGGATGCCATCCCCTCCTGCTGATCCCTCAGCTTCACACACTTGCCCTGTAACTGGTAACAGACCATTCTTTTTCTTTCAAATTGAATTGAGTGGCTATCAGACACTTGTGTATTATACAGCTCATCTGTGTGGAAGCCTTTTCTGTTGTGAAACCATCAGGCCATCACCTATGGAATCTGCTGGGGACAGATCTCACCTGTCAGGTGAAAATCCGGGCATTCGGATAGTAACAGACTGTCACAGGTGGTGTTCCAACAGCAATCAGTCTCAGTAAAATTTAGGACTAGAACTCGGGCCAGTATTCTATTACACAGCTGCATAGGTATCCCCCAAACATTCCAAGAAAGTGTGCTTTTTATGTGTGTAACATTCCCAACTAGAGTCCTTCAGCTGAATTCTTTTAGAAAGTAAGCAGGCAGGCAAAGGGCCTGATTCTGTGAACATGGACATCATTGCTCGGGTTTTTTGTTTTTTTTAATTTTTAAAGTTTATTCTCTGCTGCCTCCCCTGAGGCTAGGGAGCTTTCTTCCTCTGCTGCTGCTATTTGTAGTTTAAAGCTCAGTAGCACTGTTGAGTTTTTAAAGAACCTGCGAGCTCCCTAAGAAGTAAGGCCACCATCAGGATTGGGCTAGTGAGGTTACAGGCATGGAAGAAGTGCTCTTCCAGAACTTTTGTCTCCTGTCTTTTGGTCTTCCTTGGAAGAACCATTGAGTGGCTGTTGGCTGACCAGTTAGCATTCTGGGTAGCAGCTATTGAGTGTTTTGCGGAGGTGGTGTTTCTAACAGGAGGGGTGATGGATATTTCTTTGGGGATATGCTATAGTGAGGGGAATCTCATTGGGGATCTTTGAGCTCACTGGCTTCCGACTTGGGCCTTTGTGAGTGACTGCCTGTGGTTGAGAGAGGCTGGTGCTGCTTCAGATTTCCTCAGCTCTCCTTTCTGAATGTTGGAGTACAGTATTACTGTGGACCACCTCTCATTCGGCAGCTGACATCTGTAGTTGTGTGCCTGGCACTGCTGGATGGCACAGGACCTCCTAGGGTGCAGTGGCAGTTACAGCTGCTGGTCCTTTTCTCTGGTGCTTTCTGAAGGTTGCTGGAGGGCAGGAGGGCAGCTGGCTGAACAGTGGAGTGTGGAGCTTACTCTCATGTCTAGCGCACCTCCTGGGTTTGCATAGTTCTTGAATTACTTCTCCTGCCCAGTCTCCGACGTTTGATGGACTGATTCCCAGAAAGGATAATATGGTTTCGTAGGAACACTTAAAATTATTCCCCATGTCTTAGAGGATTCCTTTCCCCCTACCCCTCTTCATTTGAAGAACAGAAAACCTGTGGAATAAATCATACTAGAATTATGGGATGGGAGGCAGCAGCTTTTTGGTCTAGGAACTGCCCTAGTTGTACATGAGATGTGAAGACCTGATTGGCATAGCAGGCAGCTCCCAGGGAAGGACTTTGGGTGGGTCTGGTACAGACTGTGGGCAGTATAATAGACCAGTTAGGTCACACTGGGGACTGGCTCCCAGCAGGGTTATTGTAGCAGCTGGAGGCCCCAAGGAGCCTGATAGGCTGTGACTGAACAGAAAAGGTTCTTCTTTTTTTAAACTTTTATTTTTAAATACTCTTTTTTACACTGTTTTCTTGGTACTTTTTTTATGCTTAAGTCAGCATTGTCTTCCAGTGTTAATGGCATCCCATGCCTCTTCATTGAACTTATGTATCAATACAATAGGAATGGACAGACTGTCCATTCCGAGCCAGTTCAACTAAATGTAAATTCATACTGTTTTAATTTTTTATGCAATCTGATGAGTAGATGAGCTCAGATTTAAAATCCTTAAAAGCACGTTTATTGTAACAGGAATTGTTATGTATTAATACTGCAGTTTTCAATAAAGATTGACTTGTGTTGCATATTCTGTTTTCTTTTTTCTTGTGAGTCTTGTCAGAGGTGATGTTCTGACTGGCATATGCTGCTACTTCTCCCAGCCAGGAGATTGCCGGGGGTTAGGGTGAGGCTATGTGTTCAGTTCTCAGTTGGCTTTGGTGTGGGGGGGGTCCTCCTGGGTAATGTAGGAGGTGGAGGCTCTCTACATAAACTCCTGTATCCTTCAGTTCAGTAAGGAGGATGCTGGGCCTCAGAAATACCACCAAACCCATCCCCTTAGCTCACATACGCCAATTAGCTGGATCCTCCAGCGGGTAGGAGGGAATCTGGGAACCCACTGCCATCTGTGGCTCTTTCACTTGCTTTCCTCCTTCTCTGTTTGGGCCTCTACAGTAGCTTAGCCCACTTCTACCAGGAGCCCTGTGGCTGTGGCCTCATGAGCAACACTTCCCTAGGGTAAGAACAGAGTAGCTGACGGCAGAGGAGGGTACCAGCCCCAGGAGGAATGGGCCGGCACACAGAAGAGGAAATTCACACATACATCAATTGACCAGCAGCCAGGTTACTTTTCTTAAGTTTCTTTATGAAATTAAATGTGGTTTCTGGATTAGAGAAGGTACAGTGCAAGAGTAACTGACCATGCTTCTGAATCCTATGGGCTCCGCACGATATGCAGAGGCCTGGCTGTGTGCCCCATGAGGAGTCAAGTCCATGCTAGGCCACAGAATTCAGTCCTTATGGCTTCTCACACTCACTAGGTAAGGCAATCTTTCTGTGTCATTAACAGTTCTCCATTGTTAGAGAAACAACACAAAATCATAATGAAAAGGGACTGGGTTTGTGTACAGCCACCCCAGCGACAGGGAACTGCCACTGACCTGGAATCAAGTACACGGCTGACTGTGGTTTTCTTCTCATTGCACAGGTCACAAAGAGGGTGTCTGGCAGCCAGCGGTGTCTAGAGAAGCCAGGAAGCATAAGGACAGCTATGGGTAGAGTTAGGAGTGCAGAATTCCTGGTTCCTGACCTCTGAAGTTGCAAATGGGCTGGGGGCCTGAAGGACAAATGGAGAGCAGAGGGGCACACACCTGCTTTTGCAGTGGCTCATGGCCACAGACTTCGGTCTCCTGCCCAGAGGAAACAGGAGTGGAGATAAGCTTTCCAAAGAACATCCAGAGCAGATGAGCCCGATTTGCACAGCCTGGCCACTGGTTCTGAGCTGTGGCTTGCAGGCTCACCATGGTGGAGGCCCTGCGCAGGTCCAGAGTATAGGCAGAGGATGGTACCCGTGCAGCACTGCACTAGCAGTAGGGAAGAGGCCAGAGGCGGGGCCCAGACTTAATACAGCTGTGGCGCTTTACCCGTTCACTTCCACTTTGCAAACCAGGCAGAGGGCGTGATGGAGTAGGCCTCAAGGGAAGGCTGGCTCCACCAAGTGCTGTCAGATTGTCCGATAGGTGCTGGCTCACTTCCGGAAAGGTGCCAGTCGGCTGAGGCTGTGCCAGAAGTGAGATGGCTTCCGCCTGGGCTCTGCTAGCACCAACACCTGCTGTTGGGGCCGGCTGGCAGGCAAGGATG
>LOEQ01004961.1:276890-293757 GCA_001685075.1 Bramus lutescens | reverse complement strand
GGAAAAGGGAGGAGGGGAGGAGGTGGAAATTTTTAATAAAAGAAAGAAAATTAAAAACAATAAAAACAGAAAATTAAAAAAAGAAAAATATATAGCTGAATAAAAACTATAAAAAGGAAGAGAGATATGTTCTGTTGGTTTCTATGCTGGAAATGTCCTCAAATGAATTTTTAAGCCTAGCTTTTCCACAATTCTTTCCATTAAATTTGGAAATACAACCTTAAAATACAGGAATAATGTCCCATACTGTGAAAAAGAAAAACATCTTTTCGGAACAGATCTGCTTTTACCATTTTCTTCCCTCCTAGAACATGGAGTCCTGTAATATACTAATCAAAAGTATCAGTGCACAAATGAGGAATGAAACCAAGATTAAAGTGTATTTCACAATCCCTCTGGAAAGATACCATAAGCAATATATGCAGACACGACTCCATCTATTCAAGACTTATTTGTTGTGCCTTCTGGCATTAGAAAATCATTGGATGTTACCATTTATTTCCTATCATCAAATAATTAAATTATTAACTTGTATTAACATTCTTTATTGTTGAATGCACTTAGATTGGCAAAATATTGGCAAGATGTTTTGAAAAAAAGGTATTGATACACGTGGTCATAAAGTATATTTCACTCTCTATTTTAATATTGAAATATAGAAGAAATTGTGTTCTGCCATGTTGCTTTTAGAGGTAGCAAATAGCTCAATGTCTGATATATTGTAGATTTTATTACTATTATTTTAAAATCAAAGAAGTAATAAAGCATAGGTAGTAAATAAATATGTTTTCACACACATATATCTACATATAAAACCATTGAATATAAAAATATATTCAATGTTCAAAGCAAATCATAATTTGATATATTGAAAATACAATTACAGGGATTAAAATTGTCAAAGCTGTTGTTTCACAGTTAATACCCAACGAGTCATACACATTTTGTTTGCACCAAAGTGTTTTTTGCACAAACACTACCTTCTCTTTATAAAAGTAATTGTTCATCATAGATTGTGATGCTCTGAAAAATGCTATCCATTTTGTCCTAAGGAAACATATGTGATCTATAAATCAATATAATTACTAGTTTACATATTGTTTCATTAAAATTGGAGGAACTTTATATGTGTGTACCAGTGGCACATTTTCATGGTTCAATTAAGAATGCGTTATACACCAAGTGTGTCATAAAAACTGGGTATTCTCATTTGTTCTCTCATTAAACACATCTTATCATCTTGTTGTGACCACCCCTTATCTTATGATGCTACTCATATTAGTTCTAAGTCCCTCTACATAAAGTCTTCCAAAAACTATCTCTACATTTATAAAAATCTACTCTAGGAACATAATAAAAGGAAAACCCAAACTATATTCAGTGGTAGTCTAAAATTATGAATACAACATGTTTATTAAATGCCGCAATAATTTGTTATACACCTTGAAGGACAAACAAAGACATTTATTGTCTTCAAAGTATTTGAGAGAGGTTCTCAATCCTTGGGAAACTACTCCTGTCAATCAGTTTTTTAATATTCTAAACCCACTATTGAATTAACATAAAAGTTTTCCTGAAAATATCTGTCTAAAATTTATTTAGAGCACTTTCAAACACTATTTTAAATATATGGGTCAGATTTTTTTTAAAAAAAGACTTGTTCTTTTTTTCCTAATGTTACATTATAAAATATCAGTTATAATATATATGTTATTTCCTTCACCATTATATAGCCTCAGGAAGGTATTTTACTGATGTGATATGTTCGTGAAGTTTATTTCAAAGAAAGTGAAGTAATCTCTAGTAATTAAACCCTAAGCAATTAGAATCCCTCATTACTTTTATGATCACATAGTTGTCTCTCAAGGGGCTCTAACTTTCAGAGGAAGACAGCAAGCTAGAATGAGACAATTCAATTGTGATAGGAAGCAAATTGACCAGGGCAGCATATATCCATGCCATGTAGTACCTGATGAAATGTAAAATGAGTAATAAGAGGATTAAATGCTCACACATTTCTGAATCAAATGCTTCATGGGTTAAGCATTACTTTGACCTCCATCAGTCTTTGAAAATTCTGTTGGTCAATGTTTATTATGGTAGTTCAATTTTAGTAATGTAAAAATGATATAATTTGTCATCATATCAAATGCCACATCAAAGTTAAAATATATAACATATACCTTCTGATAAAATCTGATATTTGCATGTCTAGATTAGGAATATACATGTACATATTGATCAGGATATGGTATATGATATTAAAAGTTCAGAAACATCTTAGTAGATATCATGATCTCAGACTAGCCAAATGATAAACCAAGAATCAAGCTTTTTACTTTGGCTGAGCTTCACAAGTAATTAAAACCTCCCAATCATGCCTTCAAAAAAATCTATGCCGTCAAACAGAGTAACATGACAAATTCATAGTTTTTTTTGTAAGATTGTTCTAGTGCGGTTTAGTGATACCACCTATTTTCACACATGAAAACTTTGCAAAGCCATCTTGGATGTAGAAATAGAACCATGCCTTTCTAAATGACCTTTGTTAGCACTGAGGAGACTGTGAACTTTGTTTCCCAGTATCAGCCTCAAAGGTGTCCTTAAACTTCACCTTAGGAATCTCATCCATAGCAAGATAGGCCTCTCTAATCTTCCAGTTCCCAATAGTTCAGGAGGAGAGAAACTTCTTCTACATGTTGACTTCTAATTCTAGACACTCTACTTCCCTTTAGATTCTAGTAGGTAAAATTTATGAATCATTTCCACCTTGAAATCTAGTTAATTAGACTCAGTTATTTAAGAAAAATGCTCAATACTAAGCATTTTTTCAGAAGGATTGTTTCATAGGTCTTAGTTTGCAGACTCTGATAACATCTTTAATAAATCAAAATTCTGTGTTTAATGTGAACTAAGAACAGAAAAGTGAGTATCTCAAATATTAGTTAAGCACAGTATTTTTGAGAACCTAAATGAAAGTGAAAATAGTTTCCAATGAAATGGCATGTTGCTCTCTAGGTTTGATGGTTTCTGTAATTGATGCTATATCCATTGGCAAGTTGCTAGTAAAATAAAGTAATTCTTAGAATGGATATTTTGCTTAATTCCTCACACAACTTTACCAAGGAGATGCCTACCAAGGTAACAGAACTTTTATCTTTTGTTTTCTGGCAAAAAGAGAATAATAAATTCAGATATATAGTATGCAGATATAGTAATATATTCTGTGTACAGGGGAGCCTGGTGAAGATTATAGTCATGTACAAAACACAGAATAAACATGGTTCAAGACTTTGGATGCAGAAATACAGTCCTTGTTTGCATAAGGAAGACATTGTCTGCTATTAAACATCATACTAACTGTCTAAGATATCTTTCCTGTAGTACTAAAAATAGTTTAGATATTCTCCATAGGATTAAAGGAATAAAGACTTGTCTTGATGGACTGTTGAGCTTCTCACAGAACTGTCCAAATATCCAGCACATAGCTCTGACTTTTAGGTTTCATCCCTACCCTAGAATCCTTAGATCTCACAACAAGATACCTTATGTTTTTAGCTATTAAAGTCTAACCTTTTATAGCTGAGACATCTCCCCAGCCCAGCTAGCATGGCATTGAGTTTATACCTGCTCTACTGCATGGACAGAACCAAAAACAGAAGACCAACTGATAACTGTTCTCTTTGGGGTCTTTCTGGGTTTCTTTTGTCTGCATTATTTCAAATATTATTTTTGTCTTTAGCTTGTTCCAAAACAGTCTTCTTTCATTTTAGTTACTCTCTGGATGATCTCATTGCTTTCCAAGATTCATCTATCTCTAATGTGCATGGTAAAATATTCTAAATAAATAAACAACTCAAAAACTGGTAGCAACAAGTAAAATACAAGTGGTCAAGAATCTAGAAAGTGGAAGGCGTGTTATTTTTTTTTAACTAGGATAACTAATTCTCTTTGTTTATATTCTTTATTATTATTAGAAATTTTCACCTCCTCCTGTTTTCCTCCCCCTTCCCCCCTCCCCCTCCCTCTCCAGTCCAAAGAGCAGTCAGTGTTCCCTGCCCTGTGGGAAGTCCAAGGTCCTCCGCCCTCCATTGAGGTCTAGTATGGTGAGCATCCAAAAACTATTAAATCTCACTTCTGGATACTTTTAATAGTAAAAGTTATGATTTTTAGACTCATAAAACAAATCATATCTGATGAAAAGAGTTGCTAATTTCTCTTATCTTCCCATATATCAAAGAGAATGGACTTTGTAGCATATCTGGTCCAGTTTACATTTTTTTACTAATATATAAGCTGAAAATTAGAGATAATTCACTCATTTTAAAATAACTCAGTAGTCAGAGGTGGTAGTAATACAAATATTTTCTGTTTTCATTAACAAATAATTAACAGAATAAATATTTATGTAATTAAGGTACATGAATTTCAATGTGCTAGTCCTTCCTTTCATTTGTTTCCAGATGTTACTTATTTGTTTTAGCATATACATTATCCTTAAGAAGGCATGAAGAGCACCACAAGTGAACTTTTTTGAAAATCTTGACTTGTTAAATTAGGCAAATTTTAGAAATGTAGGTAAAACAATGGTATCAGGCAATGAAGATATGAAAGTGTTAGTCAACAAAATAAATATAATTGCATCAATTCTTCCTTTTCTCCTACCCAACTCCTACCCTCTTCCCACTACCTCCTATATTTATTGCCTCGTCTTCTTTACCATTGTTGTCTCAAATGCATTAAAACAAACACCTATATTATTTATATCTCTTTTTACTAATCCCTAACCAAAATTAGTTGTAATTTCTAGATATATCAAAAATTATTTCTAAAGTCTCTTTGTAGAATAATTGGATGATGCCACAGTTACAGAGCATGCCATCACTAGAGAGTCTTTGACTATGTATGTAAAATCCTAGATGCAATAGAGATAGATAAGGGAGATAATTAAGGACTATGTTTTTTGTAAATTTTTCATGAATCATATTGTAAGATGTTTTATTTATAATTTCAGAATAGTCAATAGAACAGAGCACCTTTGTTATGGTTATTAAGAGGATTGTTTTGATCAAGTATTTCAAAATTCAACATTTATATTATGTTCTAATTTATTCATTTTCTTTATTTTCTTCTTAGATGAGAACAATCATAAAATGAGTGTTAGAGAATGTAATTCAGTCTACCAAGAAAACTTCCTCATGTCTGATAAATTAGACTTCACATAAAAGTTAGGCAGAAAAGATGAGGAAAACTACTAAATAGCAATAAAATAAACAATCTATGTAAGCACAAAAATTATAAAGCTTTATGTACCAAATACTGGGAGACTACTTTCATAAAACAACAATAAAAAGCATAAAATGCCACATATGGCCTGGCAAAATAAGGACAGGACACTTCAATATCTTACATTTAAATTTCATCTACAAAGGTTCTCCAAATTCAAAAATTATCAGAATTGACATAGTTAAATTTTATCATAGATCAATTGTAAATATTCATGATACTTCTTTGTATCCTTTCAGAAATGAAGAAAACTAATAATTAAATCATAGCAGTCTTTATAAACGACACAAATGGGAGGCTGAATAGCACACTTTCAATTGAAAAGTGATTTGTTGAAGAAATATAGATTTTCCCATTAACCTGGTATCTTCAATATGCGGTTGGTAGGGACTATCCATGCAATTGAGTTTGAACTTTAACCAGCGATGTCTTCTGTTGGCTCTTCAGGGACACCAACAATGCCACAAGATACCAAACTTCATCTCCTCATCTTCTGTGAATGAACTCCTCAATATTTAAGGATTCATGCTTTCTAAACCAGTACTATATGGAAAACTCTTACTTATTGCCAAGGTCATCTACCAACTTTAGGTACATACTTGATCTCTATGGGCTAGAGCTTTTGTGTACTAAGCTTGGGAAATTACTTCCCCAAAGATTTCAGTTCAATGATCTAATCTCCTTTTAATTGCCGCTGATTTTTCTGTCCCAGATTACCAGAAGTAATTATCCCAGTAAAGCAACAATTTACCTCATTTGTGCTTGTCTTTTAGTAATCACAATTGATTCCTCAGCCCCAGTTAACCATAAAATAAACCATATTTTTAATTCAAAAACATAGCGCAAACATCCTCAATAGAATTTTTCAGGGTTTAAACAGTTTCTTCTGAAACATACAAGGCAAGCCTCCATTGCTTGAATTTCTTTCAATATTTTTATCTTTAAAAGTTCTCATAAGACAGTTAGCTCTACATAGTCAATGTTTTTGAGACCAAAATTCCAAATACTTACACAACCCTCCCCAAAAGAACATGGTCAGTTCTATTTCAAAAATTAGACTCTAAGGTATCTGGTCCAAAAACTGTCCTAGTTTTGTTCCTGTTGCTGTGATAAAACGCTCACTGTGAGTAACTGAAAGAAAATGATCATTTGGTTTAAATTTCCAGGTCCCAGCCCAACACTGGGGGCAGCCATAGTTGGGGTTCAAGTAAAGAACTATCATAGGGACCATGGGGAGACATGGCTTACTGGTTTGCTCTCCTTGGCTCACTCAGCTTGCTTTCTCATACAACCAAGCACCACCTGTCCAGAGGTGGAGTCACCCACGATGGGCTGCAACCCTCTCACATCAATTAATTGTGAAAATACTCCTCAGACTTGCCTACAGACCAATCATATGGAGACTTCTTTTTTCAATCAAGGCTACTTCTTCCTAGATGCCTCTAGCTTATGTCAGGTTGACAAAAATTAAGCAGCATAATAATATTCATCTAAAACTTCTCCTGAACTCCTCCAAGATTTGCTCTATCATATTCTTCTGTTATTTTATTTTATTTTACTTTATAAATTTTATAACCCATCATCTTTGGTTTTGATTGCCCACAAAATTCTGGTGGGGAACGATCCAATGGAGAGGTGTCAAAGAGAAGGTATCACTGTCCATAACTTTTCAGGTTTAAAAGAACATGAACCACTTCTCACTTTTTGCTATAATAATTGTCTTGGTCATGTGCAGGTCTTGTGCAAGTAATCAAACTTTTTTGGGAGGAGTTATGGGTGCAGTGGTTGTGTCATTTGCAGAATAGACTATTTGAGTCTAGAGTTCCCTGTCCTCTGGCTCTTAAAATCTCATACTCCCTCTCATATCTGTGTTTTTAGTAAGGTTGAGATTGTTTCTCCACTTGTGGCTGAGCACTCCACGATTACTTACTGTCTACTCATGGACCAGTTGTGAAGTTTCTGCATTAATCATCATCTGTTACACAAAGAAACTTTTCAACCCTCCAAAACACTACAGGCTTGTTTTGCTTGTCATAGTTGCCTATCCAGAGTGAATGGTAGTGACCTATTGCTGAAGACATCACTCATGTATTTCACTCCACATGGTATCATGTTGATATTACTTAGGGGCTTCCTTCCTGTTGGCTATATTTCATAATACTAGAAGGTATCATGAAGATTGCTGGTGGGGGTATGTCATCAATGTTCATATCCACCTGTGAATCCTACATACTGCAGCAATGACCTGCATGGCAAGATACATCTGCTCTTGCAATATTAGCAGGAATGTCATGAAGGTAATCACCTGATTTCTGATTGGATTTAAAGCCCACTACACATGAGGAATACATGTCTTGTACTTACAATCTCACCAGGAATTCATGGTTGATGAGCTTACATGCCCCATAGTTGAACCCAATACAATTATTTGTTAAATGGGCAAAGTATTAAACAGCCCTCTAAAACAGTTTGCTTCTTTGCTGAGAGTTGAATTCATAGCTAATGGCAGGTTAAGGCCTCTGAACCCATGCTCCTCATTTGTCTTTTGTACCTGTTTAGTTTTTAAATTCTCAGTGATATAATTCTAGACATGTCCAATGCATTATGGTTTCAAGCTAGATTCTTTATTTTAAAAGGCAAAATTAACCTAATTTATATCAGTGAATATGTACTTTATTCAGTACATTTAATTTTCTATTTGTCACAAATCAAATATTATTAGAATATGGGAGGGAGAATTTATATGTACTCATAATTCCACCAATATTTACAATTGAATATGCATTAGTATATTAAGAACCAGTGATTAAAATTTTAATATAATTGAAATTCTGATAAGACTTATTTTTCTTCATAATTTAAAAATATAGCATCTAGACTTATGATTCTAGATGAATAAAATGAAGTAGTATTCATATTATAAATTTAGCTGAAAAATTTTATGATACCAATTCAATATTCCATTGAAAGACTTGAGAAAACAGACATTGGTTTAAGATGAAAGGAATGAGAATTCATAAACTAAAACTTAAATACAGAGTAGTTGAACTGATTATCATTGATAAAAAAAAATTGTGTCTATTTTTAATATAACCTGAGGACTAATGTGGTGGTTTGAAAGAAAATGGCCCCCAAAATGATTGGCCCTATTAGGAGTCATGGCCCTGTTAGAAGAAGTGTGTCACTGTTGGGTCAGGCTTTGAAGTTTCTTGTTCTCAAGTCTCCCTCGGTGTGAAAATTAGGAGGGTGGACAGGAAAGTTATGGGTAATCAAAATCCGTTTAATGATATACTTCCTGTCTTGTAATTGTGAATGAGAATTCAATTAGAGAGAAACAAAGAGAAAGTTACACAGAAACTGTCTTTCTTTGGCTGGGAATGGACTATGTATTGAAATGTATGAGAGAATAACATAGAAACATATGGGGGTTCGGGTGTGTTTTATGTCAAGATGTACAAATTGATGTGTAAAACCTTGTTCCTTCCAGTAACCTAGATAAAAGTATGATACACAGACAAATAACAGTATGATATTTTAATACTTTCTCATTTTCTCATGTTACATCAGAATACCTAAGAGAAACAATTTCAGTTTGTGTGTGTGTGTGTGTGTGTGTGTGTGTGTGTGTGTATAGGTGCTTTTAATCGGGATTAAAAGCAGACAGTGCTCTGCATGACTTCTTATTTGAGTGCCAGGAATCTAGCAGAGCATCCTCATACTTTTGCGACAAAATACTTCAGCAGGAAAACATTTCCTTAGCACCTAACAAAATAGTTTAAAGGAGGAATTAAAAAGAGGGATGGGATCAGAAAAAGGAGAGCAGAGCAAAGCAAATGAAATGAGAGAGGGAAAGAAAGTGTTCTACAAAAGTGAAGTGCATCAAATGTACCTAAAGCTATTCAACACAAAGAATATAATATAAAATGTACACATTTTCCACTAATTTAAAACATTTATAAAATATACTTGGTTGAATAGAAATGTAAATATCACAAGAATGAAATCAAGACAGACATAATATTTTTAAATATTTATTTGAAAGGGAATTACCAAAATATAAATAGAAATATGTTTAGAAGTTTAAGAATAAATTGAATATTTTGAAATAAGCAATGATAAAAAATAATTACTTAACTATGATTAATTATTTTATAATATGTGAGAACAAAATATGTAGGTACTGTCACAACCTTAAGGCTCCAGTAATGTAATGAAGTGGTAAATTACTACAGACAGTATGCTTTATAAAAGAAAAAACAAGAAAATTAACATTTCATGCTTTTTAGTGTAATAATAGCCAATTAGATAAAAGTAAAATATACAGAATACTTACTAGAGTTGAGAGTACCAATCAGAAATAAAGAAACAATAGACAAAAATTAAGCATGAAAACTGGAAAGATAGCTCAGAGTGTAAATACACTTACCACAATAAACCATAGAAAGCAGCATCTCTTGATATATAATCATCATACAAACTTAATGATTAAATTGACACCTCCATACTCACATGTGCAAGTCTAGAGTTGTATTTATTTAACAAGTGATGATGGGCAAATTCTGTAACAATTACAAACATTAAGTAAATGACGACATTCCAATTGTTTTAACAAAAAAAGTGAAGCAAAACATTTTGTAGAATAATTAACTTTATTATTTACTTGGAAGTCTAAAGCCAAAACTTGTTTTTTTACTTATATTTAATGAGGTTTTGAGCTATTTTTAACTTTTCACCATTATCAATACACTCATACAGCAAAAGAAAAAAACATTAAACGATTTTTATTTTATTCATTCTTTAAGAATTGTAATTGTGTGATTATTTAAATCTAGAACAGAATTATATATTTGTGAAACACAACACAATAGAAGGAGTTATTATAAAAGTATTATATTCATTTTTAAAAAAATTGCTCATGGAGGTGGAATCATTGTTCGCTGGTTAAGCCCACTTACTAGTCTTTCAGAGGACCTGGTTCCTGCTCTATACGATATTGATTAGCTGATGATTTTACATAATTTTAGTTACATGGGATGTCATGCCTTTTTCTGGCTTCAGGCATACATAATGTACATATACATGCCGGCATATTCACAGATATACACATTAAATAATAGAACACACACACTATACATACATACATACATACATACATAGGCTGTAACTATGCATATCACGCAAACTGGCTTCCCATTAGTGCTAATGACCCCAATTCAATTCCCAGAACACTCAGGATGGAAGGAGAAAACTTACATTCCAAATTATTTTGACTACCACATACACACTTATACATAGACAAATAAATGTGATAGGTTATAATTTTTAAATCAAAGTGTGCTCATTAAAAATAAACTATTTGAGCTATATATTGAGACTGTTGTTTAAAGAATCAATACAAATAAGTAAATGAATGAATTATCAAGATCAACAGTTTTCAAAATATCACAATGAATCATTTATACATTCTAAAGTTAATAAAAGATATATAATGATGACTCCAAAAAAGAACAATAATTCCTTGGACAGCAAAGGGGAGGGTACCTAAACTGGCCTTGTCCCATAGTCACACTGATGAATATCTTGCATATCACCATAGAAACATTGTCAGACAATGGATGGAGATAGAGGCAGAGACCCACATCAAAGCACTGGACTGAGATCCCAAGGTCCAGTTGAAGAGCAGAAGGAGGGAGAAGTTGAGCAAGGAAGTCAGGACCATGAGATTGGTCCACCCACTGAGACAGTGTGCCTGACCTAATAGGAGCTCACCAAATCCAGCTGTACTGCTACTGAACGAGCATGTGATCAAACCTAACTCTCTGAATGTGGCTGACAATGGGAGCTGACTGAGAAGCCATTGATAAAGGCACTGGGACTTGTTTCTACTTCATGTACTGGCTTTTTGGAACCCTAGTCTATTTGGATGCACAGCTTCCTAAGCCTGGATAGAAGGGTGGAGGGCCTTGGACTTTTCACAGGGCAGGGTACCCTGCCCTCTCTTAAAACTGGAGGAGGAGGGAGGAGGGTGAGTTGGGGAGCAGAAGGAGAATAGGAGGGGGGAAGAAATGGAAATTTTGGAATGGAAATATAAAAATATAAAAAATAAATAAATAGCTACAATTTACAAGAACAATAATTTAAATATATAACTTGACCAAACTTATATGAAAAAGTAATTTAATAATTAGAGACACTCTTCACCCTGAGAAGTCCATCTGACTACTGTTACAAGTGAGAGTTTATCTGAACATTTACAAAAGAAGTGATGCTATTTTACTGAAATTTGTTCATAGGAGAAAGATAGAATTAAATGATTCTGAACACATTTTTTTTCAGTGAGCAGGAATCTACCAACTTCTCTCCACTCAACATGATCCAAACCTTTCCCAACTTCTAGTAATTATCATTTTACAATCAAAATGACATATTTCAAACTTTCACATATGAGAGAGAACATGCAGTACTTTTCTTTCTGAATCTGGTATATTCAATTAACATAATGTCCCCCAGTTCATCCATTTTGCTGCAAATGAGAGATATCATTCTTTTTTTATGGCTGAATAAATTTTAATGAGGACACAAAACTTTTATTTTTAATGAGAATCACTAAAAAGTCTTGATGAAATGGACTTCATTAAGATTTTGAATTTATGTTCATTCATAGACACTATACTATGAAGGAATGGAAAAAGAATCCAGGCATAATAGTGTACACTTAAATTACCAATATTCAAAATGTTGAGGAGGAGGTGGAGGAGGAGGAGGAAGCTACCCTGGGATATATAAATGGATCTTATCTCCAAAAATAACAATGGAATTCTACAATATGATAAATAAAAGAGAAGATTATTAATATGTGTAAGTCAAATTATATGTCAACATAAATATACACCCTAACAGGCTTTTGACATTTTAATAGACCTTTTAACTTACAATACCATTTGTCATTCAAGAGTCACTTACAACTGCAATACTGACTTGACTGCTACTGGCATAATCAAGTGATTTCTCATTGGATCTGAGGTCCACTCCAGAGGAATATTCATGAGCAGGACTGTAGACTTTATGAAAGTTCTATTGCTAGGGATGTTTATAGACATGAGTAGTTAGCTTATTCCTTTTGTTTTGGTAAATGGACTAGTAATCAAACCACATCTTTATATTTATTTTTATAGCCATAATTTGAAGAAAGATTCGTTTTTGATAAATACATTTCTTTTTGAAGTAAGAATAGTTAAGGAAGATAATCATGGTTAAATTAAGGCACTATAAACAAATTAATTTTGAATACACACCAAATGATTCACTCTGAAACTAGGGAATGTCTTAGAAGAAGAAATGAAAAGTAAAAGAAATAAAGGATAAGAGAAAGAGAGCTATGATATGTTGCTTTAGGTGCCTGGTTATTTGTGGCATTCATGAAATAACCACACCTGTGGTTGTCTGCTCATCAGCTACACAAGAGCAGTCCAGTGAATATTCAGCTATATTTTACAGAGTGATTTATAGGCCCCTACACACACCACAGGAGACAATGTCAACCGAGGAGTATGGAAGGATGGATAAAACGCCATTGCCTTCAGTAAGATAAACAAATTCAGGTGAGTAGAATCACCTCCACGCACATGTGACAGGTCCTGGATAAAAACAGTGGTCCATAAAACAAAACAAAAGCAATGAAGACATTAAAATTGGATACGAACTTGACAATAAGAAAAGGTGTTGGGTGGTATGTGTGGGAAGAGGATAGGAGAAGGCTAAGGCAGGAGTGCACACTGAGTGTATTATTTACATATGTGAAACTGTCAAAATAATAAACAATTGCAATGGTCATTTCAGGTCAGACTACTCAGTGATCCATGTTACTTTAAATTATTATTTTAAAAGCCAAACTGAAACTCCATTCAATTTTGATATATGCCTGCAGGTATATTATTCATGAGAGTAATCCTATGAAAAGACCTTTTCTTGGTCTTGTATATATTTAAATAGGTTCTTATTAAAAGTAAAGACATAAAAATGCATTAGGTTTTATGCTGAATTGCTTGAAAATTGTGTCCAATAATAAGACAAAAAAATCATTTTTGCCGGAAATTTATATGTTATTTGAGTAATAATATTTGTTGATTAATTTATAAAAATTTTCTAGAAAAAAATCACTTTCTTTAGGGTGAGAGCTCTCTAGTGAGCGGAGAGATGAGATCTAGGACCCTGTGGCAAATGTTTCTTGCATCTAAAGCATCTTATCACTTTTATTCTACTGAATCATCTTGGGTTTTTTATTGTTGCTGCTGTGGCTGCTGTTAATTTGGGCCACTTTCCATTTACTAGCACACATTTCTTCTGATTTAGTAATTTTAAAATGAGATTAAGAATATATTTGTAGCAAAAAAAAACCTGGACACATAGTCAGATCCTATAGGTGTCCAACTGTTTTAAAATGCAGATGGGTATTGATAGCAATTTTTTTTGTGTGTAGCAAGCCAACACATTACTATATCTTACATGTAAAGAAAATGTAAATGTAGCTGGGAAGTCAATATTTCATTATTTTCTTTCTTTTATGCCAGGCTTTAAAATGAATAACTTAGTCAGTTAAACTGGTTAGCAATGGTCTTAACAAATTTTGGCTCAAAGTATGTGTGTATGAGTGATTTGCTGGTTGAAGCACGATGAACAAATTGACTCTTTAGTATTATTCTTTAAATTATCTAACCAAAACACTGTAGAATTTGTAATGCTGAAGAACAAACACTAAAAGCATATCTCTTAATCAATTACCACCTTTTTTCTCTTTTTAACTAGAAGTTTTGTTTCCTTGCAATCCTATTTCTTATAAAAACAAAACCATGTTGTGTTTCATTAATCTTATAAAAATAACTTTGAATAAATGATACATTCTGGAAAATGTGAAAAAAATGGTTCTTTTCTGAGTTCTGTAATGAACACCTAAATTTCATGATGGGCAAGAAAGTATATACTCATCTGAACTTTCATATATGTTCACCATCACTCACAGAATTATTCTGATCAGGTACTTTGTATTATGAGATGGCTCATGACTGGAGTAGGTTAGATAATCTTCTAAAGAAATATGAAGCAGAGTGAAGGACAGATCTAGCTGAGGAATGTCTGTCTTTTACAGTCTTTCTGTATTGAAGGAAAGGGCCTTCTCATGCCCTTTTAGACTTTTAGACTAAATATTCCAATTATTATATGAAATTAGTTTTAAATAGATGCTGTAGAAAAGAACAAAATAGAGCTTCCAAACTTTAGTGGGTTTCTACCTTATATTTAATTACAGTATTTTTCAAAGTATACTGTTTATGGTAATCACCCTGTGATTATCATAAGAAAACAGCTGTTTCATGCTCAAAATTAAGAATGAGTAGAAAACACATTATTTTGCACATTGTATATGGAAATTAAATAATTTTACAGTGCTTTCCAAGGTCATTTTTTCTGTTTTTTGAATACTAGTTACTTGCTTGAGAGTTTTACTGTTGTGTGATATGCAGGATGTTTTGATATGAACATGTTAAGTGATTTTTGCTTTAGAAAATCATAGTTATATCCACTAGTAACTGAAGTAGTCAATTTCCCATTGCTATGGTTACTAATAAAAAATGGTTATCAGCATAGTTTGAAAAGTTCATATTATAAATGTATTCTGACTGTGACCTATATTCATCTTTTTTCATTACTACCTCAAAATACCTAAAATTGAATCTATTTATTAAGATAGACATTTATTTCTTTTAAGATATTCAAGGGCATGATATCAAAATAACTTTCCCTCTGGTTAAGGCCTCATAGCAGATAGGATCATAATAGTGGTCCTACATGCAAAAGGAAGATGGCCTAATCAGACAGAAGAGGGACAACTCTCTATGTCATAATAGATCACTCTCCTGAACACTAATAGTCTGTGAAGAACTTGACTCCCTCTCAAGGATTGTGACATCAATGAGAGTGATCCTGCAGTTTCTACTTAGAGATCGCACAGATTACAACTCCATAGAGGGCCTGAACTTCCAATGCAAGATTACTAGGAAACAAGCCATATATAAACCAATGTGTGTGTGTGTGTATGTGTGTGTGAGCATGTGTGTGTGTTTAGTGAAAGGAGGTTTTTGAGCACACACATGCAAAATACTATAGAGTGTTACACAGAAGTATTAAATTATAGAGAGAAGCAGATACATTGTATCATAGATGTAGATTTAGAAATATGTAGAAAAGGGGTTTCAGCTATAAAACATAGTTCTCAAACTAAAGGGACTTATAAGTGATAGAAAATTAGGTCCTCTTGTTAGATCGTATGCACATCTATAAAATGAGTATTAAAGCTTAAAAGCACAGACTAGTACAAACCATTGGTTCACCTCTCAGTCTAAGAAACTTGTAACACATGTTAAATTGACAGAAAAATACTTTCATATCGTAACATAAACAATAATGCATCACAAACATAGAGATTACTAACAGATGCAAAGAGAGATGCTCCTTGCTTTATACTAAGTCCCATCAAAAGTTTCTTGTTATAATTATAATTAAAATGTGAAATATTTGCCTATAATATTAAATATCATAGTTGGGGAAAGAGGAACTGTCAAAAATTAGCTGTTTAATCACATACACACATGGTATTGTAGCAGCTAGGTGAGAGAGCCCAGCCTTGTGAGACAGTTTGGAATAGCACAGTGCTAGCATAAGAAAAGATGAGAACTCAGTTATGAATCAGTTTCTACTGAACACACATTTCTTTTATAACTTCTTATAGTAAAAAAGCATCATAAACTAAATTATCTTATTTGAGGGACCTTATAGAACAATTCTTTCTTCAATAGAAAAGATGTGATCATTAAGGACATGAGATGGAGAAAGGGTGTCTTCATCTTGTATTATTTTACATATTACTAACATTATATTAGGCACATCTGAATTATTTGATATGACACATGGATATGTAAGGTCATATGATTTGGAAATATTCATTTAAAAGTTATTTATAACAGGGTTGCATACCTGATTATATTAAGTAGAAAAGAAGAGTTTTGGAAATGGCAATGTACATTAATGAAAGGTAAGGGGGAATTATGCAATCATGCTACAATCACAAAAATAAAAGAAATATTATTAAGGAGAATCATGAAACCTGGACTTGATCAAAACATTGTGCAATAATGAAAATAATTTAGTCTGGTCCTGTGAAATCTTTCATGGTATCTCTTACTGTACCAATTTCTTAGCCATTGATATCTCTCAGCCAGTACTGTTAATGAATCAGACCACTGTAATCACTTCCTTACAACATCCATCCAAGCTTCTTAGAGCCTGTGTTTTCTATTAATCCCCAGCAGATTAGAACATTTTAAAGTTAAACTGATCTGACGACCTACCAATTGAAGGCCTTTAATCATTTTACAAATACATTTTAATTAAAATGTAACTCATTTTTCGATTTCTTCCCTCCAGTCTGTCCTATTTCTCTCTGTACAGCATTCAAATCTGTTTTTAATTATTTTAGAAAGGTAGATAGATAGATAGATAGATAGATAGATAGATAGATAGATAGATA
>LOEQ01004961.1:260094-271237 GCA_001685075.1 Bramus lutescens | reverse complement strand
TCTTTGATGGAGTTGAAGAATAGATAGTTATAGTTTTCCTTTGTTATGATAAAAATATAAAATAGATATAAATATCGGAACAGTAATTCTTGCTTCTGTTTTGCTATATGTAACTTTACTATGTTAAAGTTAAAGCCTTTCTTTTTTTAAACAGAAAAGGGGAAAATGATGTAGGAGGGTCTTCTATTTATGTGTTACTTTCATTGGTTAATAAAGAAACGGCCTTGGCCTTTTGATATGCCAGCCCTTAGGTGGGTGGAGTAGACAGAACAGGATTCTGGGGGAAAGAAAGCAGAGTCAGGTGGACTCCATGGCTCTCCTCTCCAAGATGGATGCTGCTTAGAATCTTCCCAGTAAGCCATGACCCCATGGTGGTACACAGATTACTAGATATGGGTTAATTAAGATGTGAGACCCAAGAAGAGGCTAGATATGATGGGCCAGGCAGTGCTTAAATGAATACAATTTGTGTGCTGTTATTTCAGATGTAAAGCTAGCAGTGTGGGAGCCAGGCAGGACGAAAAGCAGGCCAGCCCGCCACTCCTATGAATCTTTCATCCTGTACCGTATACCCATTGGAAAAATGCCATTATTTATGGGTAAGAGTGATTAATTTTATAAAGTGTGATCATATTTAGTACCCTTGTTCAATACATGTTGATAATTATTAATTTAATATAAAAATAACTCCAATCTATCTTTCTTTTTTCAAAATGAACATGAACCTTAATGATAAATTGTCTGTTCTGAGCTCAAAGTTGTGGCTATCCATACAAAATAATTAAGAGCTAATTATGTATTTTTTAGGATCAACATATTCTGTATAATATAGGAATCAAATTCCTCCCCTCATTAGCTCTTTATACTTCAATTTGTGAAAATGCTAATCCCTTCTTTACATAAGGATGTGACAACAATTATGTAACATCTCTCAAACCACATTTTAGAAATAAAGATTTTTTTCAAGGAAAATAGTATATTTCTTTTGCAAAGACAAATGGCAGTATTAATCAAGGTTCTTATGTGCTTTCTTTGAAATAATTTTCCCCATTTATTATGCTGAATTTTTTAACTTTTAAATACTCAAGTATTGGGTTAAAATGCATAATTTTTAATGAATAATGAACCATCTAAGTCACTATATCTTTAAAAATTCTACAGAGCATTGTGGGAATTTTTTCAGTGGTTAATAAAATTTGTTAGATAATCTTAAGGAACTGAATTCAAATTCCTAACACAAGCTAGGAATGGCTTTGTGCACCTGTATCACAGTTCTCAGACATTGAGGTAACTAGATCCTGGAAGCTCAGTGGTCAGGTCACTGGCACAGTAAACCCTTCAGGGACTGCCTTAAGGAGCCAAGGCAAAGAATGAAATAGAAATGGAACCATTCTCTTCTTTTCCCCCAATGTCTATAAATTCATGTACACACACACACCACCACCACCACTTTACATATATTTTAATAGAATTAAAGCATGTTGTTGAACTGATAGTATAATCATAGTGTACACATCAATTTATTTTTGTTGACTTTTCTTTGTAGAAATGTTAATGCCTAATTTTGAGTCAACCATTTGATTTATGTTGAGTATCCTGACCCAACATAAACTAACAAATTCACTGCTCTGGCCATAGCCTGAAACATGGAGTAGAAATATTCACACAAAATAATTCAGAAATAGGTGATTCTAGACATATTTCTAATCAGTTTCTATAGAAAAAAATTTAAAATCAAATTATCCTAAGGAATTTTGTAAGTCAGGAAAAATATTCCTTCAAGTTTAATTTTGTGTTCTATTTGTAGAAAATATAAAGCATAGATTGAGAATGCATTAATCCATTTAACATGTTACTGTCATAAGATTCTCCTCCCAGTATTTAGTTGGGCATTTACACTGTAGCTAGTACAAGTTGGCAAGGGATAATCTGAGATGGATTTCATATGAAAATTATAACATCTGTGCCAAGAAAAACATAATGAAACAAAGGACAGTGGTCTAATGATGCCTTTCAATTTGTTCAAACAGAAAGGCCCTAATATACAAAATATAAAATCACATAATAAAGCACTGATAGAAATCAAATGGTAAGCAGTAATTTTATCAAAGCCTACTGTATTAATATCTATCTCATAGCCTAATATAGGTTATATTTTTAAATTCTTAGTATTGCTGCTACATGGTATATGTTCAGTAATTAGCAAATGGTGCTAGTTGACTTAATTTTTATAATATTCCCCAAAGGCATTCATTTTCTTACACCACAAAAAGGTTAGAAAATTAGGCTGAAGTCACATAGTTAAAAGGCAGTGCCTGTACTATTTTCTCTGATGCCTTGCAGGCACACATATGTAGTTATCCCTTTCTGTACATGAAATCCATATCTACAGATTTCGGCAGCCATAAAATACATCTGTATCTCTCCATGGGGTGTGTGTGTGTGTGTGTATGTCTGTGCAGTAAACAATGTACATAATTCTGATCTTGTCAATTTTATCTAAAAGATACCATTTAAATTTTAATTTTGTCACAAATAACCTAGAGACAATTTAAAATATATGTGAGATAAGTGTAAATTATATGAAGATAGTTTTTTATCTTGTCTATGTGATTGGAGCAACCTATATATTCAATACCTAAAAAGTCCTGAAACAAATCCCTGTCATGGTGCCTATTTCAGAGAACAATCACAAATGATGGCAGAAGGATTGTTCATATTCACACGTTTTATCAATATCTGACAATTCAACAAATGGTTTGAAGAACCCAGTGACTATTTACTCTTTTGTATTAAAAGAGCTGGAAATAATGAAAGTTAAATTTCAAAGGGGATCTTTTGCTTTGAACTTAAAGCAATACAGAAGTCTCATACACTTCATTTTACTCCTTATCAGTTAAGTAAACACTAAATTTTCACTTTATTTTACAACTTCTTTGAAATCCTTATCATGTATAAAAATATTTTATTTTACTTCTTTAAACATTTATAGTATCAGTAGTTACAATCATATACATAGATAAGATTCCACATGAAAATATGTTCTCTCATTATAACTTAAATCTGATATCAACATATTTATGTAATATTTATTTAAATAAAATTACTCATCTGGGCTTCTCGTCTTATTGTGCAATTAATTAAATCAAAAGAAATGAAGACATCAAAATGCAACTGTAAAGAATTATTTGGTTAATTCAGACACCTAAATACTTGTTGCAATTACAGAAGAGATTATTTCAGAAGAGATGAAATGCTCTAAAAAATCCAATTATTGCTAGAAAATGTTACAGGTATTGTCATTTAATAACATAGTCATCTTAAAAGCTAAAAAATTATTAATCAATATTCATAATACATTGAAAACATAAAAGACAAATAACATGTTCATCACTTAATAAACAAATATATATTGTATTTATCCTATAGCTATTTTGTAGAGGTATATTCAATTGCTACTCATCAGCAGAAAGAGGCTCATGAAAATTTTAGTAAAATATAGCATAATAAAATATTAAATATGACTTTTCTGTAAAAAATATTATTGGCTGTCCAAAAAACTACAAGAACTAAGTAAGAAATGCTGAAAACAAAATAAATTTTCTTCTACATGGAAGAGAACACTAAATGGTTATCCAATATCAGACGGTCAACCTTGAATACATAGATTCAAGTAAATTTATACTGACAGAGCAGGTTCTACTTATGTACTTTGAATATATATGTATATGGTTAACATATTTGTATGTTATAACAGTTGATGAAAAAAGATGACATTAATTTGAAAGAGAACAAGAAGGCATTTAGGGGATGTTTGGAGGGTAGAAAGGGAAGGGGAAATGTTATAACTATATTTAAACTATCAAAATATAAAAGAAATTAATTTTAAAAATAAATTGATAAAGCCCTTGGCTCAGTTCAGAAGTTTGGCATCATACAGTTGGCCACACAGAGGCATGAATACAGTAGTTACTTGATATAAGTAAACCACTAATGCTAAGCATGAATTTTATAGATGTATGTTTTTCAGTTATATATCTATATTAGAAACAAAAACTTATACTATAATAAACTATATTTTTTACCAAAATTGTTTACAGTCTCTTTCCTTAAACTAAATATTTTCTACCCTTTATGACAAACTATTTTGAAAAACTCCTCAAACAATCCATAGTGAAGAATTCTAACAGCTTGCCTCTTTGTTATACACTTGCAGTTCCATAAGAGTCAAAGTTCGTTTAAAGACTGACAGTTGTTTGAAAACAGCTCATAGGCCATTGAAAGCAAATAATATTGAATGCCAGTTTCTCTCTAACTCAGAGAGACATAGTTTCATTTTTACTTATGCCTTTGATTGCTTAAATGTTACAGGGTATTTTACCATGTGTAACATGTCTACCTATTAGAAACACTCAGAGGAAGACAGAGATGGAGCACATGATTTTTAGATGTATTATTTATGACTAAATGATCCTTGCCAAGAAAGCAAAATATTTTATCCAATTTTTGTAAAGATATTGTTTCTTTGGCAGAGTAATTTGCTGTTAAAATATAGAACTGATGCTTGTTTCTGTAGTTACGATGGGCTGCCTTTGAAGGCTGTAGAATATGGGCTTTAAACTGCTGCTTGTTTCCACTGTGTTTTAACATGTTTTATTGGTAGAGGTTTATTAAAGAAATCTAGTAACTATGGAGCATACAGTCCATGATTTTCACCTGTAGTCTTTAAACAATATAAGGGTCCTTAGATAATGTTGAGACGCTTTTCAAGATATTCCTAACTAATTTCTAATAATTCTCTCTCTATGTCTTCCAAATTACAGATAAAGATTTCACTATGTTAACTTTACTTATTTCATGAATATATTAGAAAAAGTGATGTCGATCAACTTATTTGAGGACCATATATTGGATTCTGAATGTGTTCCCATGACTGCCTATCTCTGTTCTGCTGCTTGATTTTTGTTTTTTGTTGTTGTTTGTTTTTTGTTCTTGTTGTTTTGTTTTGTTGTTTGTTTGTTTTTGAGAAAGTAGGGCTTCCCTTACCTCTGATTATATGTCTTGGGTAGCTATTTTACATCACAAAATTGAAAATCTTTTGCAGGCTCTATCTCGGGTACATTTTTCCAGGAAGAGGAAAATAAAACTCCTCCTCCTCATTCTCTCTGACAAAACAAGATCCAGTTATGGAGATGGAACAACTTCTGTGAAACCAGAAGGCAACTGCATAAGGAAAACAATCAGAGAAAACTGGCCTATGATTTAATCAACAGCACATCTGTGTTTATTTGATTATTTGATTCAATTGCTCTTTTGTAAGTACCTATTTTTTTTTCTAAGAGTCAGTGGGAGGCATCAGTTACCTGCAGTGCTGTAATATTAGTGGCATCAACAAATTTCCTGAGTGACCTTTGGTTATGGTTATCATCTAGAACTCAGGCATCAAAGGTGCAATGTATACTCAGGCCTCTTGGCTCTGAGGACAAGTGGGATTGGGTGGCTGACTTGTACGTGTTCAAGAGCAGACTGTAGCTGCTGGTCTCAGTGTATGATAAACTTTTTCCAGCTAGCAGCAAGGCTTGAGTTACATGTAGGGAGGAATTTGTAGCTAGGGGCATGAACTTTTGATGAAGGCAAGTAACAGGACATGAGAAAGCTGCTAAAAGCTAAAGGCCTTCTCTACTTTCTTCTAAGAGATTATTCTAAATTTAGTAGTACAGTATTTCCCGTGATGTTCTCTGAGACTGAATGAATCACCTGCTTGATGCCGGGAGCTTTACCTGCCTGAGAAAATAACCTGAAGACACCTTCAATGTTCTTCATATCATCTTCTGTATTTCCACTACACCACATCTGGATTCCCGGGGACTCCACATTATAATTATGGGACAAAACACTTTTTCCTAGTTTTCAAGTACAATTTTTTTTTAATTTTGGTTTAAAATAATCCTTTCTTATTTTACATACCAATCTTTTCTCTCTCCTTCCCTTCCTCCTGCCCCCCACACCTTCTGCCTACCCCACCCCCTCCACTCCTCAGAGAGGGTAAGACTTCCCACGAGGAGTCAACAGATTGGCACATCACTTTGAGGCAAGGCCAAGGCCCTCCCCTTATATATAGTCTGAGCAAGGTATCCCTCCAAAGAGAATGGGCTCAAACAAGCCATTTCAAGCACTAGGCATGAATCCTGGTCGCACTGCCGGTAGCTCCACAGTCTACCCCAGCCCTATAATTGTTACCCATGTTCAGAGGACCTAGTTTGGGCCTACCTGTGCAGGTTCCCTTGCTGTTAGTCTGAAGTCAGTGAACTCACACTAGCTCAGCTGTTTCTGTGGGTATCACCATCATGATCTTGACCCATTCAATCAAATTATCGTTCCTTCTTCTCTGACTAGACTCTAGGAGCTCGGCTCAGTGTTAGCTGTGGATTTCTGCATCTGCTACCATCAAATGCTGGACGAAGTTTCTATGATGACAAGGTAGTCATCAATCTTATTACAGGGGAAAGCCAGTACAGGTACCCTCTCCACTATTGCTTAAAGTCTTAGCTGGGGTCATTATTGTGAAATCCTGGGAATTTCCCCAATACAAGGTTTCTTGCTAGCCCCATAGTAGCTTCTTCAATCAATATATCTCTTTCCTTGCTCTCTCTCTGTGCTTCTCCCATCTTGACCATCCCATTCCCTCATGTTCTCCTCCTCTCTTCCCTTCTCCTCCTACCCTCTCTTTCCGACCTCTCTTCTCCACCCTGATCTAACCTCCCAATTTTATCAGGAGTTGTTGTCTATTTCCTCTTCCCCGCGGAATCCATGTATATCTGTCTTAGTGTTCTGCTTGTTACCTAACTTCTCTGGGGTCGTGGACAATAGGCTAGTGTGCTTTACATCTAAGATCAACTTATGAGTGGGTACATACCATGTTCGTCTGTTGTAACAGATAAATTTTATGGGTTGTCTTCATTTATAATCAGATTTGTGACTTTCCTAAAGCCATGACCCTATCAGTATGCGCCTGTTCTGTTCTCCAGCCTGATGAACATAATCATAATTACTTAAAATTTCAGTTTAAATTCTTGCTTATAACAAATGCATAGATAGCAGCAATTTTAGATACATTCATCTGTTTTTATATTCTTGAGGTATTTTATTAAATAATTTTAAGTTAATTAGTAAGATATTCTTGCAAAATAAGGCATTTATGTAAATGTGTTGTGTGCTTTCGTATAATATATGCATACATAAAAATCTCAAAATCAAGAATAAAAATCAAAAACATTTATTTAAATAGATTTACAACTAAATTAGAGGGAAGTTTCTGTCTGACATTGTTAAGCACAAAATGAAGCACTAATCCATCAAGATGGTACATAGCCAGTTTCACAGTAATAGGTCTGTGCTCCAATCTGAGCAGCAATAATCAGGGTATAGCCTAAAATAGAAAAATGAATATCCCTTAAACAGGTATTAAGCAGCAGAGGAATAATTCAAAGAAGGTTAAACCTTGTCACTTCTTGTAGGAGGCTCTGAATAGAAATATTTTCACAGAGCACTGTTAATTTAATTTGAATTTAAAATCTTGACTTCTCATTGACCCCCTTATTCTAAAACAGATGAACTAAAGTCTTAATGGATTTCTTTAAAGTTAACTAGAATCTGGTTTAAACCGGACACCCAATCCCAGAAGAAAAACTTTAGCAGGTGTTACAGCCAAATCTTTATTAAAATATACTATACCACAGTCGAAATACATTCAATATAAAGAATGGATATGGCATCACATGGTTTTTGCTCTCACTTCATTTTTCAGGCTAGACACAGTGCCTTAAAGCAAAAGCAAAATTTTATCATTTATGTAAAATTTATTTTACATATACATGTATGCAATATATGGATATAGACATGCTGGCAAATATATGTATATACACATGCATATATGTGTATGGATTTTACTCCACCAAGAACAGTATTTATTTTTTATAATCTAGTAATCACAATGAGTCTTAAAATTAAAAAAATCTCTAAAATGTAAAAATATTTTTCCTTGATCTCACAAATTGTTGACTATTTTGTTGTAAATCAAGCCTTTAATATCTGAGAGTTCCCTGCAAGATCTGCAAGCACACTTTTGACTCAAAGCATGGGGACACTGAATCTTGGGTTCATAACTGTGTCTGTTTAGAATGTTAGAGTGGAGGATGGAGGTAGAAGTTATTGATGAAATCCCACACTTCTGTCTAGTAAATTCTAATAGGTTTAATTTTCAGTGGATATTTTCATTTGCCTTATTATGCATACTTCATTACTTTTAGTAATAAAGTCTTTCTGAAATTTTAAATAATATATATTTTTAGAAAACATCAGTTTGGTGGGCAGTGTTTTCTCAAACTTTCCACAATATACTGTGAGCACTTTATCAACAAATAGAATTTTCAAATTCTATTACGTATGGAAAGATAACAGGTTTCTGAATCTCTACCAGATAATTTGACCTTGAAAACAAACAAACAAAAAATGCCCTAACTTTTCATCACTTCTGGAAAGGGATAAAGACAGTTAAGCAAAATGTGTATTTATGTCTCTTCCCTGGAGACGGTATGAAGTGCAGGGATGTTTTTAGCATCTCTTCGTCTCAGAAGGGCTACATCATTGATCTGCTGTGTCTATCATTGTCTGCCTTTGATCTGTCATTTTACAAGGGTGTATTGCTGCTTTGTACAGAAGGGTACAGAATACTAGTTCATTTCAGAAGCAAGTCCAACAAAAGGAACAGAGAGAAAAATAACTTGAATGTAAATATAAAAGTTAGGCAGAATGTCTCATCTCAAAATAGGTGGCTGATGACAGTAAGATGGGGAAGAGCAGACATTCTTTAGAGGAAGAAGAGAAAAAAATATTGCTCCTTTTGAATTTAGTAAATAAGCTCATCCACTGCTGATGTTATATTAGACTAGACAAACATTCTGAGGAGAAAGACCTGTGTCTTCTTATTGAGCTAACTTCTTTGATGATTGAATAATTGTATACATCAATTTTCATTATTTATTTTTATGATATAATTCCTTTCATCAGTTTCCTCAAACAATAACCAGGATTTATTGCTTGATATAACGGAAACCCCAGAACTACTATGTTTCTATTTTTACTATAGGCATTCAATTTTGCAATAAAAGCCTTAGTTCTTTTTCACATATTGCTGTGACTTTGTATGGTGTCGACCTCATCCTAAGCTCAGGTTTACTCTTTACTCATAATGGTATTTCAATTATAGTTACTGTTGTATCTTTCAAAATTTCAAAAAGACCTATCCAGAGGGGATGAGGGAATGGGAAGAGAAGAGAGACAGAATCTGATGATTGGGGGAGGGAGTAGAAAATGGAAAATGGAAGGAAAGGGCAGAGGCAGAAGTAGAAGTGGCGTGGAGAGAGGAATCCCTTCTATTTCATTGCTGACTGCCTTTTCTGTATCTCGGTATTTCTATTTAGCTGATCACTAATTTAAAACTTGGAAATTCGAAAAGCTAGGAACCCAGAGTTTCTCTATATTTTCATATAAACTAACTAAAATTTTAGGAGATAGAGGTCTTCTAAATAACTAGAAATTCTTTGTTAAACTCCATGCACAAAAATAGTATGTTATTGTCACATATTTTAATATTTACAAATAAAAGGCTGGGGATAGTGATGACTTGGTATATCAGGAGATAAAATAAGCAAAGTTTGTGGAAATGTTCGCACTTTGATTGGATTAATGTTTAATTAGTGGCAATGCTCAGCAGCATCATTTGTACTCTGTTGGTCATTTTACACTGAATTAAACTGTATTAATTTATTGATTTATTTATTACATGTGAAGTTTTTCCAATTATCAAATTTCCCTATAAATTAAGTCAATCATATTTATTTCTTTTATCCAAAGTGGGCCAATAAACCTACTATCACAAATACCAATATTTAGGTATTTGATAGATTTTTAGTTATTCATGCACACAGGTTCAAATCTCATATAATTTAGTAAGTTTGGTTTGTTAAGCTCAATTAACTGGAACTAGATATAGATAACATTTGAGTAATATCATTTTAACTCTCTAAAAGTATTTGAAGTGAAAATGAACACACAATTGACCTTTGCAACAGATCAGTCACACACTTAATGTGTCATACATATTCATCAACATACAAGCTGTGTTCATGGTGGTATAGCTGGCCTTGGCTCAGAGGTATTTGTCTCTCTGTTGGGACTCTGTGTTGACAGCATCCTCCTGTTGCTTGTCCATTTGCTTTCCTTGGCAAATGTCCAGGTTCATGAGACATGGTGTTAATATTTTTTCTCACAGTGTAATCTGGGGACAGATAAACATGCACACAGAATGGCTGAATGGGCAAATCAATTTATATACTTAAGCTTTATTACTATATGCTTTATTGTATCTGGCACTATCATTACTTTTCATTTCTGTTTTCCTCTTTACATGCGAGAGTCTTGAGACAGGGATCTACTGAATTGCAGAGTGTTTGAAGAAGTGCTAGGCAATACAGACCTAGAAATAACAAGTCTATTACTACAGAAGTTCAGGGTCTATAATTTCCAGTAAAGGTAGCTTATGCATGTAAACTATCACTTCTAAAGAAGATTTTTTTCTTTTTTTTAATGACTTTAATTCAAAATAATATCGCAGAACAGCACAACTTGGGGTGACATATTCATAACCTGGAAATGCCTCTTGAAAACCAAACTTTTCCTGGAGGCAGGTGCCTCTAGCCTCCTCTTCCGGTCCCCCATTCAGCCTCAGGTTGCCCTATCAGAGTGGTACAGCAGGAGGAGGAGGGGGAGCACCCAGAGCTGCTTATTGTCTACCCTCCCGTGTACCCCGGTTTGCTTTACATGCCACAAGCCAGGTCATTTCTCTTCCAGTTGTATTCTTTGGACTAGGAAAGTTCCCAACATCCAGGAAGAACTCTGCTTAAAGTGTAGTTCTGTAATGAAACAGTGAGGTGGCATTTTCGGCCTGCTCTCAAGAAGCAGGGGCAGACAGATCTCCATGAGGTCTAGCCCAGCTCAGTCGCCACAGTGGGTTCCAAGCCAACTAGAGGAGATTTAATGTTGGGAAGCTCAATTACTCTTTCTCTGTAGTAAGACTGCTGGG
>LOEQ01004961.1:228276-241629 GCA_001685075.1 Bramus lutescens | reverse complement strand
ATTCTCCTGTTCTCATTGCATCATTTCTACGTCCTGTCTGGTTTTCCTGCCTATACTTTCTACCTGGCCAATCAGTGCTTATTTAAAACATGATTAACAGAATACAGACAATTCTCCCGCACCAGTCAATGAGATGTGGATAATAGGAACTAGGGTCTTATATTCATTCTATCAGCAATAAATACTCTTCTAAACCATCTCTCAGTTGGAATCATGAATTTAAAAAATTTCAATTAAAATATATTATACTGAAGTAGGTTATAACTTACAATTCTTAACATGTCCTTTAGAATATGCATGTATATATATATATGTGTATATATATATATATATACATATATATGAAAGTGTTTGTATGAGAGCCCAAATGTCCTTCTAAAATAATGAGACACAGACTTATCAAATCTTTACATCAGGAGCCAAATAAAGCTAAATACATGACCCTGGATACCATAACTATACACCAAACAAATACCCTTAAAAAGCTGAAAACTGGGATGACTTAACACGTGTCTTGATGACAACAAGCATATTAAAGGAATTATGATCAGACTTTAATACTTCTTTAATAATATAAATATGCATGAGTAGAGGTTTATACAGTAAAATATATAGATTTTATTACTTTCATCTCATGACTTCAGACAAATATATAAGCTATAAATTAATTAATATATTAAGATCATGATAACAGGACTCTCTAACAATACTCCATGGAGGCACATTCCATTCCCCACACCTAAGCATCAGAGCCCAGGAGACCTGGGATCACCCTTCCTACACCTTAGACTCGCCCCCACCTGGAATGAACCTTGTCCATGCTCCCACCTGGAGAGGTGAATATCTAGCTTGCCTGTTGGAGGGTCTTACTTTATAGGTCATATTCCCAGATGTACATCTGTACCCCATACCCACACACTGGAGCCCAGAAGATCTGGGAACAGCCTCCCAATACCTCCAATCACCCCATAGCATGCATGACCAACAGAGTCTTGGCCCCACCATCACCTGGAGAGGTAAATATCTGACTCCCAAGCTTGAGGGTCCTGTACACTCTATATTTTAGTCCCTGGAGGCAAATCCTGAACCCCACCCACACCCACCAGAGCCCCAGAAGTCCTGGGAGCACCATCCCCATACAATCAACTATACCCGGTGACATCTGCCACCACCAGGGCCTTGGACCTGATCCCAAAGTGAGTATCTGGGTAGCCAGCTAGAGTGCCCTACTCTCTAGGCCATAGTCCCCGGAGGCTCATGTAATGCTTCATTTGGAACCACCAGAGCTCAGGGTACTAGAGAGTAATCTCTGCACACACCAACCACTCTCCGCAGCATCTGAGACCAATGGAGCCTAAGCCCCACCTACTACATCTGGAGAAGCTTCAGAGAGAGTATCAGTATCCATCAGAGACACGAAATTGCCTGCACCTGGAGGAACAGTGACATCTATGCCACAGACCCCACTTGTATCAAATGGAAAAGGGACCCTCTGAAGTCCAGATTCCACCTTCATCCACTAGAGGAAGTCATGGAATACAACAATGTAAGGACACATTCAGCATCATAAAGAGCAATATGACAACACCAGAAACTATTGGTTCTACACCAGCAAGACCTGAACATCTAGCCCAGATGAAACAGAAAAAAAAAGACATTAAAAATAAATTTATGAAGATGATAGAGGAAATGAATGGAAAATTCCTTTAAAGAAATGGAGGGAAAGTCAATAAAAATTGGAATAAATTAACAACTCCTTAAAGAAAGCAAAACATAAAAAAGGGACGTCAAGAAAAAACAAACTGGTGAAGGGTATGATTCAAGTCTTGAAAACTGAAATAGAAGCAGTAAAGAAAACAAAAAACAAAGAATCCTGGAAATGGAAAAATCTGGATAAATGATTTTTTAAAAGCTACTGATGCAAACATAACCAAAAGAATATAAGATATGGAAGAAAGAATCTCAGATGTCAAAGATACAGTAGAGGATATAGACTCATAGGTCAAAGAAAATAAATCCAACAAACTCTCAAAACAAAATATCCAGAAATTCTGGATTTCACCATGACAAAAACTAACCTAAGATTAATAGTGACAGAAGAAAAAGAAGTCCAACTTTAAGACACAGAAAATATGTGAAACAAACCATAGAAGAAACCTTTCTAACCTTAAGGACAAGCCTCTGAAAGCACAAGAAGCTTCCAGAACACCAAATAGACTGGGAAAAATGGTCCCTTTCCATATAAGAATCAAAACATAAAGCATACAGAATAAAGAAAGAATATTAAGAGATGCAAAAGAAAAGGGCCAAGGAATATATAAAGGCAGACCTATCAGAATTACATCTGACTTCTTGATGGAAACTCTGAAAGCAAGGAGGTTCTGGATAGATGTTCTGCAGATATTAAGAGACCATGGATGAAAGCCCAGACTACTATACCCAGCAAAGCTTTCTTTCACCTAGAAAAATTTTCAATCACCATAGAGAAAACAAAATATTCCATCACAAAACGAGATTTAAACAATACTTACCTACAAATCCAGTCATACAAAAAGTACTAGAAGAAAAATTCCAACCAAAGGAAGCTAGCTACACTCACAAAACACAGACAATAGATAATCCCACACCATTTACTACTAGAGAAAAGAAATATAAACACACTACCACCCCCAACAACCAAACCAAAAATAGCAAGTACTAACAGTCACTGCTCATTAATATCTCTTAATATCAATGGTCTAAATTCACCTACAAAAAGACACAGGCTAACAGAATGAATACAGTAAAAAGGATCCATCCTTCTGTTGCATACAAAAACACACCTCAACTTCAAAGACAGACATTACCTCAGAGTAAAGGATTGAAAAAAAAAAACCTTACCAATCAGATGAACCTAAGAATCAAGCAGGTATAGCTACTTTAATATCTACCAAAATCGACATCAAACTAAAATCAAAAGATGACAAAGGACATTTAATAAATGTCACTGAAAAATTCCATCAATATGAACTCTCAATTGTAAACATCTATGCTCCAAATACAAGGACGGACATATTTGTAAAATAATGATAAAGCACAAATCAAACATCAAAACCTACACAATAATAGTGGGAGACTTCAGCACCCTACTCTCACCACTGGACCAGACTGCCAGACAGAAACTTAGCAGAAATAAAGGAGTTAGCAGAAGTTATGACTCAAATGGTTTTAAAAGACATCAATAGAACTTTCCACCAAAAAACAAAAGAATATATCTTTTTTCAGCACCTCATGGAATCTTCTGAAAAATTGACCACATAATCAGTAACAAAGCAAACCTAAAAGATAAAAATCAATTGGAAAAAAAAAAACCTGTGTCTTAACAGATCACCAGGACTTAAAGTTAGAATTCAATAATACTAATTGCTGGAAGCCCTCAAATGAATGGAAATCAAACAATTACAAACTTAATAACCCAATTATTTCAAGGAAGAAATAAGGAAAGAAATTAAAGACTTCCTAGAATTCAATGAAAGTGAATACACAATATACCCAAAGTTATGTGCCACTTTGAAAGTAGTGTTAAGAAGAAAGCTCATAACACTATGTGCCTATAGAAAGAAAATGGAGAAATCTTACACTAGTGACTTAACAGCACACCTAGCTCTAGAACAGAAAGAAGCAAACTCACCCAGGAGAAGTAGATGCCAGGAAATAATAAAATTGAGGGCTGAAATTAATAAAATAGAAACAAAGAAAAAATACAAAGAATCAATGAAAGAAAGAATTGGTTCTTTGAGAAAATCAACATGACAGACAAACCTTTATCCAATCTAAGCAAATGGCAGAGAGAATATGCACATTAACAAAATCAGACATGAAAAGGGGGACATAAAGAGAGACACTGAGAAAATCCAGAGAATTTTTAGATTATATTTAAAAAACCTGTACGTCACAAAATTGGAAAATTTAAAGGAAATACAATTTTGAGGTAGGTACCACATATGAAATTAAATGAAGAACAGATAAAAGTTTGAGTATACATATAACTTCTAAAGAAATAGAAGCAGTCATCAAAAGACTCACAAGCAAAACAAGTACAGAGTCAGATGGTTTCAGCACAGATTCTACCAGAATTTCAAAAAGAAACTGATACCAATTGTTCCACACAATAGAACCAGAAAGGAAATTGCCAATCTCTTTATAAGAGGTGACAGCTACACTGGTACCCAAACCACACAAAGATGCAACTAATAATGGGAATTATAGATCAATCTCCCTCATGAATATTTAAACAAAAATACTCAATAGAATACTGGCAAACCGAATCCAAAAACAAATCAGAAAAATCATCCACCACGATCAAGTCTGCTTCATCCCAGAGATGTAAGGATGGTTCAACATATAAAAACTCATCAATGTAATCTACCATATAAAGAAACTGAAAATAAATAACCACATGATCATCTAATCAGATGCAGAAAAAGTTTTTAACAAAATCCAACACAAATTCATGATAAAGGTGTTGGAGAGATCAGGGATACAAGGAACATACCTCAACATAATAAATGCAATAAACAACGAGCCAACAGTCACGATCAAACGAAAGGAGAGAAACCCAAAGCTATTCCAGTACAATCAGGAAGACAAGGCTGTCATCCACTCTCTCCATATCTATTCAACATAGTTCTCGAAGTTCTAGCTAGAGCAGTAAGACAACAAAAGGAGATGAAGGGGATGCAAACTGGAAAGGAAGAAGTCAAGCTTTCAGTATTTACAGGTGACATGATAGTTTTTATAAGGGACTCGAAAAGTTCTCCTGTGGTACTCTTACAACTGATAAACACCTCCAATAATGTGGCTCAATATAAGATTAACTAAAAAATTCAGTAGCTCTCCTATATTCAGAAAATATAAGGACTGAGAAAAAGAAAATAATCAGAGAAACATGAACATTCATAATAGCCACAAACAACATAAAATATCTTGGGGTAACTCTAGCCAAATAAGTGAAAGGCCTGTATGACAAGACTTTTAAATGTTTGAAGAAAGAAAATGAAGGAGATATCAGAAAATAGAAAAATTTCCCATGCTCTTGGATAGGTAAGATCAACATAGTAAAAATGGCAAACTTACCAAAAGCAATCTATAGATTCAATGCAGTCCTCATCAAAATCAGACCACAATTCATCACAGACCTTGAAATAACAATAATCAACTTTCCCTAGGGCTCAGCCGGATGATGAGTGTTGATGACCCAGACCCCACCCCTGCCAACAAGAAGAAACACACACACTGAGTCCAGAGTCTGTCAAAGCAGGATCTCTTTTTATTGCATCAGGCAGAAACTTATATAGGGCTGAGATAGGGCTTGGGAATCACGGAATCTTGGGATGGGTTGAGGTAGAGTAAGGAATAAGGGTCAATTATATTCTGCCATGGTAGCAGTGGTTAGGCAGCGGTGAGTTTGGTACAACTGTGCTGAAATCACTCTTATGTGGAAGTCATGGCCAAAGGCAGGTCACCAAACTTGAACTAGGCTCAGAAAGTTACACTGGGTCTCCTGCCTAGGGCATTATGAGGTCCAAAATATGGAAAAACAAAACAAAAAAAAAACATGGAGAGTCAAAAGAGTCCTTTACAAGAAAGAAACTTCCAGAGGCATCACCATCCTTTATTTCAAGCTCTACTATAGAGCTATAGTACTGAAAACAGCTTGGTATAGGCCTAAAACCAGACAGTTAGACTGACCAATGGAGTTGAATCGAAGACGCTGATATTAATTCACACACCTGCGAATACCTAATTTTTGATAAAGAAGCTAAAACTATACAATCCATACAGGACCCACAGAAAAAGAAAGCATCTTCATCAAAGTGTGCTGACATAACTGGATGTGAGCATGTAGACAAATGCAAATATATCCATTTCTGACCCATGCACAAAACTCACGTCCAAATAGATCAAAGACCTCAACATAAATCTAGCCACACTGAACCTCACAGAAAAGAAAGTGGGAAGCAGCCTTGAACTCATTGGTATGGGAGATGACTTGCTAGACATAGCACCAATGGCAGAAATGAGGGGCATCTATATCCACTTAAAACCTGAGAGAACCTAGGAAAGAATTCTAGAAACAAACAAAGAAACAAAAAGAAAACAGAGTTAAGCATGACTTCTTGATAGCGGCATGTTTCAGGTGGCCTCTGCTAGAAGTAGGAAGAGGGGTGGCTCCTTTAAGAGAAGGCTTCCTGACTCAGGTTTAGCAGCACAAACTTCACTGCCCTTTAAAGAAAAAGCTTCCTGGTTGTGCTGGAGATATGAAGGGCTCTGGCTCTTTCAGGAAGACCTGCTACAGAGCACTTGAATGGAGATTGTGGGCAGCGTACTACAAGTTATTTGGTGGCAATATGGGCCAACAGCTTCCCAGAGTTGGGGTGCTAAACATGGCTCCCAGAGCTGGCAGTAAATGAACTTCTGCAATGTTGGAAGTTCAAGCAGGTTTGAACCAACAGCCAAAGCAGCAGCTCTAGTATTAGCCATGCCTGAGTAACAGTTTACAACAGTGATCAAAACAGGACCCCCCTAGGAAAGGGAAAATGACAACAACTCCTGAGAAATTTGGGAGCAAGGGGAGGCAGAAGGAAGTGGAGTGGAAGAGAGAAGAAAAGAAGCTGGGAGGAGAATATGATAGAATTTGGAATGGCAGAGATGGGAGAAGGACAGAGAAGGAGAAAAAGGAAAGAGATATCTTGACTGAGGGAAGCCCCAGAGCACTGGGTGGAACTCCTGGAGTCCAGTCATAGGGAAGGAATGAGCGAAATGAGCAACAGTGTCAAGACTGTGGTGAGTATATCTGAAGACAGATGATAAAAAGAAATCCCACACTAGCTCAAAACTGAGTATAATAAAGGGTTATTTAATTAGCAGTAGACTCACAGATCACAGTCCTCTGTGCGAATGGGCAACAGAAACCGAATCCTGAAGTCTGAAGAGAGAGCAAAAGCATGTTTTACATCGACATTTATAGTATAAGAGGCCACTAGCTGTAGAAATTCCTAAAGCACCTCCCCTTTTGGTTTAAATAAGGGAGTTCTAAGCCTAATACAATAGGAACAAATATCAGATATAAAAATTATAATTACACCCAGCATAAACAATATCAAGCAAGAAACGTGATAAATGTTTCAATAATTTTCCTATCATAAGGAGTTTAAGTCTGGTATAAATAACTTGGCCAAGTCATGAGAAGAAAGTAACTACAACTATCTAGTCTTCAACCCCATCATGAGCCCGAGAAGGGAAATAATATTACTTGAGTAAACAGGAAGTGCAATCAAGCAACTTCCAAAATGTGCAGCAAATGACAGAGACAATTGGCTACATGAGCAACCATCAAAATTCTCTATGCAATGTTGGAGTGCCGCACCAACAGGGCAACTGTACTTCTGAGCGAGGGATGTCGGGATTAACACAACACAACTTCAGGTTCTGCAGACAAGCTTTTATTCTACGTTCTCACACAGTATATATAATCCTGAGCAGGGGAGGCCAAGCCAGCAAAAACAGGAAGCTCATCACCATAACTCACATGGCTTAGGAGTAAACATCCTTAGAAACATTGCTGAAAAAAACAGATTGTTCCTGATTTTGTTCCTGTTTTCAATCAACCACAAGAGTCCCAAACAAATCAAGTGGGGGTGTGAAGGCCTGTCCTGTAGGGACCCAACATTGGAGCAACCAACTTTGGCTAAGGCTTAGAGTAGTAACTGAAGCAGGAAATTTTTCAAAGCTGTCTTACCCTTTCTTGGCAAGATTTGATCTTACAGGTTTTTTTTTTGTTGTTGTTGTTGTTTGTATCCTTCTTGTACTGTCCACACATAGTCCATTTCTCAGTTGTCGATGCATGGGCAGTTCCTTGCCCAAAGGTCAGTTTTGCCAAGAAGAAAACAACTGCAGAACTAGCATAAGAGAGAACTAGGCCCTCTGAATGTGGGTGACAGTTGTGTTGCTTGGGCGATTGTGGGGCCATTAGCAGTGGAACCAATATTTATCCCTAGTGCAAGAAATTTTTGGAGCCCATTTTCTTTGATCAGTCTAGATACAGCCTCTAGGACCTTGGCCCTGCCCCAAGTGATGGTCAGAGTATCTTTGTTGGGTGTGTGTTCCTCCTTGGTTTCTGTTTCCTCCTAGGATTTTAGATAATTTGCTGTCTGTATGTTGCCTGTTTTATTGACTTTCCCAGCTAGTGTATTCACATGGAATGCTTGCAGGTCTTGAAAGCTGGGAAAGGGGCTGCCTGGGGAAGATAGTCTGCTGAAGTACGACCATGAGGTTTGGGTCAATGGGAACAAATAGAGCAGAGAAGGTTTACTTGCAGCCTTCATGGTCTTCTGGCAAGAGTGACCTTTGTTTTAACTGAGGTGCTGCCATATTAGGGGATGAAAATCAGGGATCAGGGTAGAAGAGGAGGCCAGGGAAGGGTATCTGTGGAATCCATGGGAGGTGTGGACCTGGAGGACAGAATAATGCTGCTGATGTTCTGTTGCACTGCTACAGGGTGCCCTGAGAAATGATTCTGGGAGAGCAGAGGGGTTCTTTCTTAATAACGTCTATGTAGTTAGTTATAAGAACAAATAGTTAAAGTACACAAAATTGGTTACTAACTATAAACTGCAATACAAGAAATATTTAACCAAGATAAAGGCAAGTGTTTGTTATAATGTTATGAAAGTATTAAAAAGAAAAAATAATGAAATCATAACTTTATGTCCATTTAAATATAATTCAACACATTCATGATCCTGAAACTGAATCTTGGTTCATGAACTGGCCACTGCCTAACAGCGAAGATATTTTCCCAGTTTTTTTTTAATTAGTTTTGATATAGGATCTTACTAAATTAATCAACTTGACATCTAACTTGAGTTTATGTTACTTCTGTAGCTAGAATAACTTAGGCAAACTAAAGAAGATCACACACCTCTAGGGCAATCTGTGTATTTTAATAGAGAAGTTGAAACACGGTTTTATCTATATTTCTTCTTTTTTACTACTCAGTGACTGAATTAATACTTTATCAAATGTGAAAAATTACACAGAAAAAAAGTGGCAAAGAAAGTAAAAAAGCATGCGGCTATTTATTTTCAAAAAAATGATTCAAATTTCAATAACAAATGTGAATTCTATAAATAAGTTCACTTTAGACACTAGACTGAAGCTACAATGGTCCATTTACAGAATTAACAGATTCAAAACTTTCTTTTCTATACTATTCAACTTCTTAAATTCAGTGAAATTTTAAGAAAATTTAAAATCATTAACTAACTATTTTAGAGGAAGGTTTTCTGAAAACAAGTAAAAGGAGTCAGGTGGTAGTGGCTCATGCCTTTGATAGAAGCTTTCAGGAGGCAGAGGCAGGTGGATCTCTCTGAGTTTGAGGCCAGCCTGGTCTACAGAATGAGTTCTAGGACAGCCAGGACTGTTTCACAAGGAACTCTGTCTCTAAAATAATAATTATTATAATTATTATTATTATCATTATTGTTATAAAAGATGAAAATACACCAAGTACTCAAATAATAGAAATAATGAGTAAACAAAAATATCAATATTAGAAAAAGAAAGAATAGAGCAAAAGTAAATATATAACAAAATAATCTAATCAAAATTCTTTGTGATTTCATGCTCTTTTTATGCATGTTTATTACTAATAAATATTAAAATACTTGAAAATATCCATGTGTTACTATTTCCAAGATATGTCATGGTATATACAGTTTGAGATTATTGGAAAATATAATATAAAAATATTAATAAAAGAATGACAATAATTAAAGCTGGAAGCTACATTAGATGTATTTATTTCATTAATCATATCACAAGTAAAATATTATAATAAAACCTAAAACTCAATCAATATTATAAAACATTAGTAAATATAAAATATGCATAAATTAAAATTAAAAGCAAGTACAGAGCATGATAAACATTTCAATAATATAAATGCATGTTAATATCATACACTATTAAATAAGATAATGTATATATATATATATATATGTATATACACAAAGTGATTAATGCTTATGTTTTAGCAGTTCTTAAGATTTACCTAAATAAACCTGACAAAGAAATCACATCAAAGGCAAAGAATAAGCACAGATATAATGGTAAAATGAGGAAAGTTAAAAGTTGAATTGTTCGTTTAAGACAAGGTGTAATTAATCAAGAAAGCATTCATGGAGACAGAAAACATTTTATATTGATAGAATATAGTATGTACAGTGAAAATATCACAGTCATAAAATTTTATGAGCCATATAATGGAGAATTAAAGTATATTAAGCAGAAAGTGTTAGAAATTTAGGGATACAAACAAAGCATACCTGATTTTAACATACCATTATCTTTTCATGAAGTGTAAAATTCTAAAACGCAGCCAACCATGTTTGCTACTGTAGTTCTAGCTCAGATAAAAGTTAGATTAAAAACTCAGGAACAGATATGCAAATTTTATTTTCCTTCTCTTTTTTATTTTATTCATGGAGAAGTATTAGTGTAAGATATATATTGAGATAACTCTTGTAGTGATATTTCACTTGTATTTTAGTAAATTAAGATTTACTGAAGATCACAGAGTAAAATATCTCCACTGGTCAGCCTTACAGACCAGCCAGTGGTGATATGTACCTTTTTCCCAGTAGCCACACTAGTTTGCCATAGAAAGCAGGCAATAATCGTGCTTGCCTTGAATCCTAGTCATAAAGAGGAATATAAAATAGGGGGAGACAGCTCTCAGACACAGTCTCATTCTAAGATTCCTAAAGGCAGGATCACCACTTCAGACTGAGATAGAGGTAAAAGCCAGTGGTTACCTCTTTTGCTTTTCTGATGTTCAGGTTTAATCCCAATATCTGTCTCTGGGTTTTTATTAATCATGTTAGAAACTCTGGGGTAAGAAATAGAAAAGATAGGGTGTCTTTAGATATTCAAAAGATCTTCTCTCAGTAAAATGTGTAAAAAACTGACTAGATAGCATTAATCTAAACCTTAGTATTTTGGTATAATATGCAAATAATACTAGTATATAAAGAAAACTAATGTAGTTTTATCAGGAGTATATCTGATCAAATTGTGATCTCTCTAGTTCTATAATGTAGAAATACTTTAACATCACTATTGCTTTTTTTTCAGTGTCCTTGAATAAGTATTTTCACACAAGTTCTCCTAATCTGAAAAAGAGTCATGACAGAAGTGTTGATGTTATATTCTCTGAAACAATCCTGGAAATATTCTTTTAAAAATCTTCTGACAACATGTGGTTGTCAATCACACTCACATTCTTTTGTTCCTTTGAGAATACATCTATAAAGAATCTGTTTATTCATAAATATATACACTTTCTAGAAAATAATTTCGTTTCATGGATTTACACAGATTTGGACACTTTATATTTTCCTCTTTAATTATGTATTGCTGGATTCTGCCCCGTTTAACTAACCAAAGAACAGTACAGTTGATCAAGATTAAAGTTTTCTTCTTTCTTATATACAAATGACAGTCTCTCCTAGATGGGAAAGGGTACTGTGTGACAGGTCCATTGAGAGAGAGAGAGAGAGAGACTCTCTCTCTCTCTCTCTCTCTCTCTCTCCTATTTATTTCAAACAGGGAACCTATGAAAGAAAAAAGAACAATTATATCAATGTCCAAGTTGCTGAAACAGTGGGATTTTTACTGGAAATAGTAACATGGGTGTGGATGAAGATTTACTTTGGAGCTACATGGATAATTAAGAAGTAAATGCCTAAAAGCCAACCTAGACACAGATACAAGATACAGATACAAGAGATGACTCATTCCCATACTGATCCTGCAAACTCTAAGCTCCATACAGTCTGAGACTTCTCTCTGTACCTGTGAGGTTAACAATATTCTCTAACTCCACCTCCTCACACTCTTGGGAATGGGCCATTAAGAACATTCCAAGGTTCTCTCCCCACAGATATGTGACCTTTTTTTATCTCTAAGTCTTATGGGGCTTTCCTTCGTCCTGGAGGGGATATTTCAAACAGGCAACTGTTATACAGCAGAAGACTTCCAGTGGTTTTTTATTTGTTTGTTTGTTTGTTTATAATCAGTATGCTTTCTGCTTGTAAAGGGCTGATCAGATCCACATTTTCTATGACATGTCATGAGATACTTTTATTTTTAGTAATTCTTTAAAATTCTCATTTAATACAATTTTTAATATTCACTACCATCAGCCACCTCTTCCTAGGTCTCATCCATTCCTCCCTACCCACCCAACTTTGTGTAATTTCTTTTTAGTACTTCATGACTAAGTTTTGCAGTCAAAATATACTTGGATGTTTGGACTTCCATTGGAGTAAGTACACATTTACAGAAAACTACGTTTCCATCTCCTAAGGCCTAACAAGTGTCAATAGTTCTATGGTTTGACAGGGATTATGTGTAGAAATTCCCTCTCCCTAATGGGATTTGTTCTTTCTTCTACTTGCAGCAGTTCTGCACATTCTCTCAATCACTGTGTTTATACGTACATATATTGTATCGTTCTGTGTCCAAATATACAGTTTCATTATAGTCATTTGCTATCTCTGACTCTTACACTTTTCTTTCCTCTATTACGCACTGATTCATGGTGCGTAGGAAAAATAGTTGATACACACACACACACACACACACACACACACACACACACCCTGAAAGGTTGGTAGTTTTGTAGTGTCTCATTCTCTGTACCTTGGCCACTTATAGGTCGCTGTGTTAATCACCATTCACTACAAATAGAAATTTCTCAGATGAGGGTTGATCTGTGGATATAAAGTTAAGTCATTAAGAGCCTGTTTAACGCTACGTATATTAGTATCATAATAACAAGAATTCAGCCTCATGACCCAATGAGCTATAAGTGTATTGAGACTGATAATGCTGATAGATATGGGCTTCATACTGTGGAACATGACTTTTAAATACAATTACAGGAAGTGATTACTACTCCCATGTCGTCCGTGGCACCATTGTACCTTTGGCCAATCTTGTCAAACAAGTATCTCGCAGCACTAATAATTGAATATTATTGATGATTACATTTCTCCACAAGGAAGAATCACCAACATGTCTGATATTGAAGTATTCACAATTAGTGATCGAAAACAAAAATAAACTGAGAGCTTTGCATGATGGTACATACATGTCAAGATTCTTAACACCTTGGAAGCTAATGTTAGAGGATCACTACACTTTTAAGATTAAAAACTAAAATGTCTGCAAAATTAATTTAAGTTCAAGCTGGGATATATAGCAGAACACTACTATAAGAGAGAGAGAGAGAGAGAGAGAGAGAGAGAG
>LOEQ01004961.1:201705-221791 GCA_001685075.1 Bramus lutescens | reverse complement strand
AGTACATGAAGTAGAAACAAGTCCCAGTGCCTTTATCAATGGCTTCTCAGTCAGACCCCATTTTCAGGCACATTCAGAGAGTCCGGTTTGATGGCATGCTCATTCAGTCCAGGTCCAGCTGGATTTGGTGAGCTCTCATTAGAATAGGCACACTGTCTCAGTGGGTGGACCAACCCCTTGAGGTCCAGACTTCCTTGCTATCTTCTCCCACTGGATATTAACCTCACCTGTTGTCTGAACTGTTGGTTACAACCTTGAAAGAGTAGAACTCTCTGATCTAAATCCGGGTAGAATGGTGACTTGACCTTTGTTTGAGGAAGAAAGAGATCTGTCTTAATACCTAACATACAAGGTTTGGATATTAGCCATGCCTGTTATTCGAACTGTTGACTATAACCTTGAATGAACTGAAGTAAATTTCAACTCTCTGGCCTTTAGTCAAGGCTATGGACCCATGTCTATGATCCCCATCATCTCTCCGGGTCTACAGAAGTGCAGAGCACATTTTAAAGAATGTAAGTCTTTAACTATGTAATACTGAGACTGAATCTGTCAAACCAGAGTTGCTCCATCTTCTTACAGATGCAACGTTTCCTTGCAGAGCAGAGCGTCATGATTCAAGAAAGCATTTTTTACACTAAAATTTAACTGACTATAAATATGTTCAAAATATGTAATCAATTATATAGGCTACTAGTAACTTAATAAGAGAAATAAAACACTTCTCTGCATTTGCTTAAAACATTAAGGAAAAGCAGGACCTCGTCCCAGGGCTGACATGGAGCTTTCTATTTTGTGAAGTCTTTTAAAAGGAAGAGAAATGCAAAGCGCAATGCTGTCAGCCTCAACTCTGGAGTGGGACAAGCAGCATCTGCCAATTGTGCTGTATTACATAATCAAGCACTGGAATTTTCCTCAGAGGACTCTCTGCTGCCGTTGCCATGGATACAACTAAAAAGTAAAAGCAAATTTACCAAATTTCAGGGAATTCATATTTACATATGGAAAAAGAAGAAAAGCAGCATACAGTTGGACTCAAATTTCACCTCATGGAAAGCAGGGCCAATCAATGTGAATTATTAAACTCCTACTGAGTCTTCCCATTATGATTATCAATATGACCAAATCAACAGGCCATGCTGCCCTCCCATAGCACACGTGTTTAATCTCTGACAGATACAGGCAAAGTTTCAGGGCAATTACAGGAATTAGAAAATCTATAGCACATTTTGAATAAACTTTTTGAAGGTGGCCTAATGAAACACATTTTGTTCAATCAAAACAAAGCAGCAGGGGCATAGCTGTCCAGTGATTCTCAGTCTGCATTCTGATGTAAATTATGGGGCTTGCTGTGCAAAGCCTTCCCTATACCTTTACGTTTCAAAGGTGTAGAAACTAATAACATTGCTCTTTGCTGAAAATGACAACTAAAATTGCACATATTCACTTGAGAAAGAGAACAAACAAATTAAAAGAGCTGTATATTTGAAACGGGAAACTGACCCTACAACAGGATTAGAATTGTCCTTTATTTTCTGACCATTGTGTTTTTTTTTTCAAGCTAACGTAACTATTTTTCTGCTTCGTTTAATTTATTGCAATTATCCTGTATGATACCTTATGATTAATGAGTGTTACTGATATCCAACAGCATATTACGCATAAAATATGCTCTTGTTGAGTAAGCCACCTTAAATAGGAAGGGTATTAGATAAAAAGAGGAGAAAAGTAAGCACAAAATGAAAGAGGATAACAGAGAGCAAGGGGAGGTGGTGAACATTACTATAACACATTACATACTTCATTACGTATTTCTATGAAACTGTCCAAAAGCTTTAAAAATTCATTATGTCTATTACCTGAAAAATTGGTGCACTGTTTATTGAGTATATATTATATCATGCATGGAATTTGTTTTAAAGATAGATGTTTCAGATAGCAGAAATATACCACATTAAAAAATTTAGTATTAAAATTTTGGTGTAAACATCATGTTAATTAAGTTTCTAATTTTCTTTTTATTGTGAATGAAAGAAAATATGTTGGTGCCATCATTTAGTAACATATAAAATTGGGCATTTATAGGAGGATATATCTACATGTATAATGTGTATGTTGTTTGTGTACATATAATTATGTCTAAGATTGATAAGCTTTTCTAGATTATAGAAGTGCTTGAAAATATCATTAAATAAATATCTTTATTCTGTTTACAAAATGTATATAGCCACACTATATTTTGTAATAAAGCATTCTTATCTTTTTGACTTTTAAATATTTATATTTAAAATAGTTTTTTTTTAAAAAAACATATTTTACTTCTTTCCTCTCCCCAATTTGTACAAGATCCTCTCATGTCTCCAGCTACTTAACTTCATGTTCTTTCTCACAATCTCTCGAAAAAAAGGACAATCAAATACCAAAATGAAAATCAAAACAGACAAAAAAATGAGAGCAAGACAATAACAAAACCAAAACTAAACAGAAAACATAAACAAAAGAATACAGAGTCCAGTTGTCTTGCCTATTAATGTGAGCTGCCCTGAATTGTGGCTGATACACCCAATGACATTCATTTGAGAGAACTGATTTATCTTTCCTTGCAGGTATCAACTGCAAACAGCTTTTTCATAAGTGAGGGGCTTTCTTTCCACATTCCCTTATCAAGGCTGGGATTTCATCAGGATTTGAAATTGACCATAAAAATGGTACAAATTTGGTTGCAAATTTACAAATTAGGTTAGAAGATTTAGAAAGTGAGAAAATTGGGGTGTAGGAATGGACAGAAATTGGCATCAGTGAACTGGTTGACAATTTAAAAGGAGTTATGGTTAATTATAAGACCACTGAAGGAAGGCCCCTCAAAAGAAGAAGTCACAAATGTGAAGTACTAAGATTTGGGCTATAGAAAATCAAACTTTATTGAAATTTGGACAGTGAGGCAGTTATCAAAAATATTAAGCAATTGGGGCAAGATAACTGGAGTATTATTAAATACAGATATTTGTACGAGAAAAGACACAGGAAACTACCAAAAACTTGAAGCACTTGCTCTTTATGTCTACCCAGGCACTTGTTCTTTGTGTTTATTCTGTATGACTTTTTAACTACAAACAATTTTTATAAGAAAGATACTTCTTGTTAGGTGGTCTCTGACTCTTGGAGGAAGCACTATCAATCCAGATGAGAAAAGTTTATTAAGGTTTATGTCAATACACTAAATTACATATGATATACTTTTATTTATTTATATATATATTTATTTTTTAAAAGCATAGTCTTTTTAATATATATTTATTTATTATGCATATGATATTCTGTCTGTGTGTAAGTATGCAGGCCAGAAGAGGGCACCAGACCCCATTACAGATGGTTGTGAGCCATCATGTGGTTGCTGGGAATTGAACTCAGGACTTTTGGAAGAGCAGGCAATGCTCTTAGCCTCTGAGCCATATCTCCAGTTCAAAATTACATATGATAATATGATATAGTTTTATTTAGGTAAATGCTTAACAGTATGATACCCTGTGGCTTTTTTTTAGCAATTAATATTGTTATTGTAGCCCTCTCCCTCACTCTCCTGCCCGTACCTCTACCCTTCCTTGATAAGCCTTTCATTTTTCCATTTTCCTCTATTCGATCTATCATATCCTGATATTCCTCTTTGCCCTCCTCCCATCTCTTCTGCATTTATCTCATTCCATTTCCCTAGAATGACTCTTTTCCCCATTTTCTTGATAAGATTAACTAAAATCAACTCAAAAATGGTATCATTTCTAGGACTGGAGACCTAGCTAATGACTCAGTTCCAGTAAAATCATGGTACTGGATGAGAATCTACAGCTGCAACTTTCCTACACCAGCATACTCCCTAACAACAACACTTTAAAATTTGTCTTTCTATCCAGGTATACATGCTGTCTCAGCCCATCATCAAGAAAGTTTCTCTTTATAACAGATGAAAACTATTATATATTTAACCGCAATCAAAATGCAGAATTCCAGGGCCAAATCTCAGTAGATGTATTTATAAAGCACTCCAGCACCTAAGGCTCAGAGAAACTTGGAGAAGACAGTGCGGGAAGACTGTGAAAGCCAGAGGCTAAGGAATTGTGTTATGAGCTTGTGTATCCTATTAATATTAGAAGCTATATCTATAAAATCTTGTCAACATGATAGATCAAACAAGAGATCAATAAGAACAAAATTAGTAAACATTACAATCTGGATTGGAAAAGGTTCTGAAGCCTCACCCATACCCAATAATTTAGAGACAAATGAGGAATGCTCAAAGTAGGGGAGATGGTTCTCCCTAAAGAAGGTCACATTAATCGGTTATCTAGTGCCAAGTGGTCAACTCTTAAACAAGACATATATACAACATTTCATATACTCAATATGTTTTGGTATATATGCATATACAATTATACATATGTATACAACAAAATTGGTGGTAAAACAGACCATGAATTTGGAGGAGTAATGGGAGGGGTATGTAGATGGTATTGAGAAAGGAAAGAAAAGGGAAGAATCAAAAACTTTAAATAAAAATCTCACAAATAAGAAGTGTTTTTTAAAGGAGATTTCTTAAGAAGGGTAAGAAAAACAGCGATTTTCTACTCTAAGACTGAAAATTGATTTTGTTGAAATGACCAGCTTGTCCTTGAGGACTAATCAAGAAAGCATAGTATTTTGAAGAAAGAAGTTATATTTCTAGCTGAGTCTCGTAAGGAATGTTCAGGGGAGATTTTAAGATGTTAAAGCAGCTCATTAGTTATCTTCCATATCTTAAAAAGAAGAAAACTGTGGAGATAAATCAAAATTCTAGTTCATTTCTATTTGTATATTTCAGATGAAATATGTTTGATTGTCTTGAAGGATGCTTTCAAACTATTGACATATTTTTTGCAATTCAAGATTTTATTTTGATCTCAACAAATATTAATTTTTCATTTTTATGGTAAAAGTGTAAAAAGTCTCAATAGAAATAATAAATATATAAAATATTATATAAAGAAACTAAAAAACTAGAATCTCCTTTATCATATAATTTAGGATAAACCTCAATCAAGGAACAGCTGAATGTTCTGAGCAGCTTTGTAAAATTCATGAAGCATCATCTCTTTGTCCTGAAGTCAATGAGGTCACTTTTGGCTAGGTCCAATCATTGATTTGCTGTCTGTGTCAGCCAAGAAAGGATTACAAACCCATGTTTCAATTTTAAGGTCATCCGAGCAAGAATAAACTTCTATAATTTTCTTTAGGGTTTCCAAATATCTGCAATTTCTTTGTGCAGATAAATTAAAAGGGGGGATTTTCATAGCTGTCCTTCACAGGTACTTTTAATATAACAACCAGCCATGGTCAAGCAGTGCTCCCAATGATAACCTGCAGTACTTGGATTTTAAAGGCTTTTTTCTCATTATATCTATAACATGTGACACACACAGCACATTTATTCTTATGTTTTCTCTCAGTTTTCTTGTGCATCCACTATTCATTTTAAAATAAATCTAAAAGGAACCTTTCCTTATCTTTGAAAAAAAAAAGAAATTTCTGCCAGCTTTTGAGTATAATTCATTTTATCATATGCTCTGATCTTCTCTATTAAATCAGCAAACATTATATGGTTAGGAAACTCTGTATTTTTCTTGCAAGTTCCTACAAATCCACTGGAAAACACATCACTGTTTATCCAGAAAAACAATTTTATAGTGGTAACAACAGCAAAAGTATCTGAGGCAGACAACACTGTTAGGCGCTCCTACATTCATGCTCAGTATAAACAAGTGTGCCCTAGCCAAGTGGGATATTTCCATCTTCCAAGAGTCCATAAAAATCTCATCAGTTGTGAAGAATCAGAATAGCTGTATGAGCAAATGAAGTTTCTAGCTTTTCTCCCAACTGAGCTTTTCTGTTCTTCAAGAAAAGAAAAAAAAGAAAAAAAGGAAGAATGGAAGAGAAAGCAAATGAAAAGGAAATGAAAGGAAAAAAGAAAAAAAATTCATGCTAATGGCACTAGAATAAAAGAACTTTTTTGATAGATGTTTCCATGTAAATCAACTTCATGTTTAGGAAGTAAGGCATGACTAATTCTCATAGCCACAGTTAAATATGAAGAAAATGGGATTTTATATGATAGCATTTTATGCAGGTAAATCACTTGACAGGTTCACAGCTTTGCTTTATTTTTACTGTGATTCATACCTATAAAGAATTTGAGTGTCTTGCTTCATTAAACACCCCCTGGTGCATGGATTTCTCCCTTAACAATGTGATGAGCAAATATTTTGTGCTCTGAAAATCTAAATTTTCATAACATTAAAGGTTTATTAGCTCAACCTACTATTTGAAACCAGGAGAACACATTTTTCTGTTTTTTTTTCTTTTTCTTTGTTGAATGCACAAAATAGAACTGTATTTATTTTAGTTGAATTGTTGGATTTTGTTAATCTACTACGATCAATGGAAATAAATCAAAGTACATTTGTCTTTCACTGTGTATATTTGCTGAAGTATTTGCAGAAAAGGAGGAAATCTAGTTATGGAAGACCTACATTCATAAACATATAATAGTGGTATATCTATATACATTCTTTTCTCTCAAGAACTTTTGTTAGTCAGAGACCCAGACATAAAACAATGTTAAGGTGACATGGGTAATAAATCTGTTTATGGATATGGAAGAAAGAGATTCTTGTGATCTATATATGACTGAACATAATTATAAAGAGATCCACATATTTCTATACATTATTTGCTTATATTTTTAAGGGGATTCATTTGTATTTTTTTTCTCATACAATATATCCTGACTGCAGTAAATCCTCCCTCCATTTCTCCCAGTTCTCTTACCACCTCTCTTCAGATCTGCTCCTCATCTGGTTCCCACCAAAAAAAGAGCAGGTCTACCACAGATATAAATCAAACATGGCAGAACAATTTACAATGAGACTAGGTACAAACCCTCTATGATTGCCTCTTCAGTATCTGTGAGCTCATGAGAGCCCTGACTAGTTGATTCTGTGGGGTTATTTCACCTGGTGTCCTCAATCCCTCTGATTCCTTCAGTTCTTTCTTCCTCTCTTCCTGTAGAATTTCAGAGCTCAGAGGGAAGGAACCTGATGGAGATCTCCAATTTGTGCTTTCTCTGCACCTAATGATAGGCTGTGGGTCACTGCATTTGCTCTCATCAACTACCAGAAGAAGCCTCTGTTCTTATGTATTTAGTAGGATTCCACATGCCCTAATATGATGAAAGTGTAGGTTATATAAGCTGATTAAAAAAAAGAAAAAAGAAACTTGTTCTATAGATGCCATACATACTTGGGACAAAATGCTCTTTGAAAGCAAAGATGCTCTTTGAAAAGTTAAGCATCCTAGTGAAAAAGGTAGTTGGTCTAATATTGAACAGTGGACAAATCTTATCTGGCAGCATGGTACTGCAGTTTATAGAGTTCAAAGTTGTTCAGGTATTTGATATTTTTCCTGCCTCAGAGTTTTGTACAGCACATTCTGGTACTGTGCAATCTAATTAATAAACAGGGGGAAATTTTCTGAATTAATTGTAGCTTTATTTCTCTATATTTCTTTCCTGAGGCATATGGCATCTTAAAGCAATGGGGTCTCTAAATTACACTTGGCAATTGAGAAGAATCACAAGAGCTTGTGCTGTTTGTTTTATCTCTGAGACCTCCATTATCGAAACTCATAAGGACTTATTTCAAACATGGCAATGATATATTTGCTTAATAAACCATGTTTCTGAGCAACACTGTTGAACCATATAAGTATTGCTCTTCTGATTTTTTTAATTTTGTATTTTTAATTAACTTGCAGAATTATAGAGTCTACATACTATTTTCATATACCATTTGTATGATTGACATTCTTACACCCTTATCTGCAAGTCCAAAACTTTTCACTAATGGAATTTCCCATCTCTGCTTTTATGGCAGCTATGTTCTATTACCCCAGTCTCTTTGCTAAGTGACCTATGAAGAGGGATGCTAAAAAGAAATCCCACACTAGCTCAGAATTGAATATAATAAAGGGTTATTTATTTAAGGGTAGAATCACAGAACACAATCCTCTGCTTGAATGGGGAATCTAGCAGGTGGAAGAGAGAGGGAACACATTGGCATTTATAGTATAAAAGGCAATGCCCACTTTTGACTTTCTGGGTCTGGATTACATTATACAGAATAATCATTTCTACTTAAGTCCATTTGCCAACAAATTTCATTTTCTTTGACTTGTATAATTTTTCTTTATATTTAGGTAAAAAGTTCATTATCCCTTCATCATCTGATGGTCATTAGGCTTTTCCTATTTCTTAGCTGGTGCAAATACAGCAGTAATGTAGGATATGCAAGCATCTCTGTGGTAGGACATAGAGTCTTTTGTTTATATTCCTAGTGGTATAGCTGGATCATATATTGGACATATTTTTAGGGTAATTTTTTTATTCCTCCGCACTAATTCCCACATGTTGCAAGGGAAGGGGGCACGCTTGTTCTTCCTGGCTTCCCAGCTAGCTTAGCCCCAAAATAACCACACAGAAATTGTATTAATTAAATCACTGTTTGGCCCATTATCTCTAGCCTCTTATTGCCTATCTCTCACATGTTGATTTAACCCATTTCTATTAATCCATATATCGTCACGTGGCAGTGGTTTACTGGGAAAGATTCAGCATATCTGTCTCTGGTGGCTCCCTAGGGTCTCTTTCCTACTCTGCCTCTCTTCTTCCCAGCATTCAGTTCTGTCTTCCCCGCCTACTTAAGTTCTGCCCTATCAACTANAGAAATTGTATTAATTAAATCACTGTTTGGCCCATTATCTCTAGCCTCTTATTGCCTATCTCTCACATGTTGATTTAACCCATTTCTATTAATCCATATATCGTCACGTGGCAGTGGTTTACTGGGAAAGATTCAGCATATCTGTCTCTGGTGGCTCCCTAGGGTCTCTTTCCTACTCTGCCTCTCTTCTTCCCAGCATTCAGTTCTGTCTTCCCCTCCTACTTAAGTTCTGCCCTATCAACTAGGCTAGGCAGTTTCTTTATTCATTAACCAATGAAAGCAACACACAAACAGAAGGACCTCCTACACCACCCATACAGACTGCCCCAGTTTGTACAGCTACAAACAGTGGGTAAGTGTTCCATCTCATCATAGCCAGCACTGTTTTTCATCATTGATATTTTTATGACATCATTCTGAAAAGAGGAGGATGACATTGCAAAATAACCTTAATTTGTAGTTCTAGGAAAACACTTTTCAAAATATTGATTGTTAGTTTATGTTTTTTTTTCTTTGTGACTTTTCTGTTCTGTTCTATGGTCAATTTCTAGAATGTATTATTTGTACAAATTTGTTTTTTAGTTGAGTAACATAAGATGTTAATCATCTGTTGGCAAGAGTTTTCTCCTGTTCTCTAGGTTACCCTGCTGCTTGATTGAATGTATCCATTGTGGTGCAGAAGAGGTTGTAGTTTCATAAGGTCATAGTTTTCAACACTTGATCTCATCTTCTAATCAAATGGAATCCTGTCTCATAAGACTTTAGCAGTGCCTGCATCTTTTAGCATATTTTATGCACATTTTCAGATAAGTTTCAAACTTAACACTAAAGACTTTGACCTACTTGGTGGTGAAGAGGATGAGAGACAGAAACCTTGTTCTAGTCCTCTACATGTGAATATTTAATTTTGTCAAACCACTTATAGAAAAATGTTTTCTTTTTGTTAGTACGTATTTTGGTATCTTAGATAAAATCAGGTGGATTTATTTGGTGGACTTATACCCGAGTCTTTGATTTTATTTCATTGATCTGCATGTTTCTTTTTTACTAGTACAATGGCATTTTTATTACTGTGGATAAACCTATATTTGATATATTCTATTCATGGTAATGCTTTCAGCTTCATTTTTCCCAAGAAAGTTTTGTCTCTCTTGTTTGTTTACATATTGTCCTATTGGGATTCTTGTAAATCACACAAGCTAGATATATCTGAATAGAGGGAACCAGAAATGAAAAAAAAATGCTTCTAAAGGATTGGCCTGGTTGTAAGCCTGTGAACAATTTTTTTTAAATTAGTTATTGATAAGGAACACCCCAGTCATGTTTTGGTAGTACTATCCCCTCAGAAGGTCGTCCTGTGGTGTGTAAGAAAGAAGAGCCAGTCTTAACTAGGATTCTGCTTTGGCCTCTGCTTCTATTCAGGTATTGAATTCCTGCTCTAGCTTTCCTCAGTGATAAATAATAAAAAAAAATGTAAGAGAAAGAAATAACAGTGATACAAGAGAAAAGAATAAACAAAGAATATTAGTGCTCCTTGAATTGCATAGGTTTTAGCATATTGTGTTTTCATTTTCATTTAGCTCCATTCTTGATTTGCCAATGATGCATTCATCATTCAATAGTGTGGTGTTTAATCTTCATGTGTATTTATATTTTCTGAACCTTCTGCCACGAATGATTTTGTTTCTAAGGTAGGTCCTAAAAATTTGCATTGATTCATTCTTGTATTTAATATCAGGCATATGTATATTAATATGTTGATCTTACTACAAATAGTGATTTTCCCTCTAGGTGTACCGGTTTGCCTTGGCTACTAGATCCCACATTGATATGTCATTCTGTTTTCCTTTCGCTAATTGTACAACATGGTTATTGCTTTTTGTTTGTTTCAATGTATTTGGTTTTGTATACAACACATTTTGAGTAATTTTTCTCTTTGTTTCGTCTGTGCTCATTTAGGTTTGTGCTCTTTAATTTGACAGTTTACTCACGTTTTATTTAATATTATGATCACTGTTTTAGTTTATTATCATGTTTGTCTTTTTCAAATCTTCTTGTATGTTGATGTGTGTGTGTATGTGTGTGTATTTTGTGTAGGGTGTGTGTTACCTATTTTAAAATGCATTAATAGATTTTTTTAGTTTCTGCATAAACAACATGATATTTTTCATTTTTCCACTTTATTTCCTGTTACTCATCAGTAATAAGTAGTATTCATTCTATCTCATTACATAATTCATACTTGATACTTTATACTGTAAATTTTTTATTCCCTATAAGTGATCTCTTACCTGAAAATTTTCACATCTCACTCTGCACTACTCCCTTCTCCTATTATGATTCTCACTTTTGTTCTCTGCCTTTTGTTATACTTTGCTACTTCTAATTTCAAAAAGTTAACAGACATACAGTTTCATTTCAACTCCCATCCCAAGCTTCCGCAGGCAGAAATTTTACTCTTGTGGATAGCAGAGAACTAACTATATTTTGGTATTTTGCAATTCTCATTCTTTCACAAATTACTTATATTTTTGCTCGTATTATCTGCTAAATATTTCTAAATATTGTTATAATGGCCGTTTCAATATTTAAGAAGCTTATTCCAATTCTCGGATCTTTTAAAGTTTGTTTGTATTGAGTGTTTTTGGTCTTCTTTTGGAGAAATAGTTTATTGTTACTTTGAATACATGCATTGTTTATTCTTTTACAAAGCTTCTAAATGTGGACTTTGTATGTACACTGATTGTATTATATTCATAGAGGTAAAATGCCACTCTTCTCTTTTTTTATTCCTAAATTTTTTAAGATAAATTTTCAACCATTTGCACTAACTGGTTTTGACGTCAGTTTGTTACTAGGCTATAATTGAGCTTCTGAGTTGCCTGCCTCAAATTTCCAAGTGGATAAATTTAATATACCTTGAAGTATATCTTAGATACTTTAGTGAAACATGGAACAACTTTAATGATGACAAATTTGAAGCCCTGAATTTTATTATCTTGTGATAAAAGGTTTTGAAATACTTTTATGGAAGAGCACACAATATTTGCTTATTTGTCTTGATGCCAATTGTATGTGTTTAATGCTGAGTGGTAGGTGTTATGCTCCATGAGTTCATTGGGTAATGAAACAGTGTGTATTTCAACCTAAAATTGCTCCCTTCCTTACTTCAGCCAAGATTTGTATCTTCTAAGACAGTATTGTATCTTAAATATTTTATCATTATTTTCCTTCACTATTCCCAATCAGAGATTTTTAGTTGAATAACTTGAGCAAGCCTTTTAAATAATTATTTGTCCAGCGCTGTATGACCTATCAGAGTGTTTGTCCTTTGTGTATTTCTGCTTTCAACCCTGAAAGAGCTAACTAAGCCTTTTTAAATCCTGTACTTTCTCACCTACAACAATGCAAACTCTCCTATAACATAGAGCTCAGTGCCAACATCTGTTCATATCTAATTAAAGACTCCTAGATGGATCACTGAGTGAATACCAGTATCACAGAGGCAGATGATGTGTGTGGGAGGGCCAGGAAACAGGATTAGCAGATCAAGGTATTTAGGGGATGGGGTTTTTCTTTTGTAGCAGTCCATTTTCTTGAACACTAGTCACCTTCTTGTGAAAATTACATTTCTTACAAGGTAGGCATTCACAGTCACCAGATAAGGTCCAAGGAGATCTCACCTCTTAGATGTTTCACTTTTCTCAACCTTACCATTGTTGGACTCTGCCTTAGGCACTTGTGTTCTGTTTTATGAGAACACATAATTATTGTTTACCTTTAAGCTAAAATATAAGATTCAATTTAAAATAAGTTTTAAAGTTATGTGTTTTGAATTATAGGGAAGGCCTCTTTTGGTTTTATACTCTTAAAATTCTATCAGTCATACTTTTTCCTTATGATTAGTACTTTATCCTTATCAATATGCATTTTAGAATGTTAAATACCTGTTACCTCAAAAAATTAGGTATAAAATAAAATGGTTCAAGAGTTAAAGACATTTTCTGACCAATCTGGTAACCTGATGTATTTTATGTCAATATTTGTATTTGTTTCTGGTTGTGAGCCTAGCCTTTAAGGGCTGAGCCATCTCTCTAGTCTAATATTATAATTCTATATAACTATATCCAACAAGTTCCTTGAGAATGCCTTCAATATATTCCAGTTGTATTAATTCCCTTACCAACTCCTCAGAGATTTGTCTGCCTCTACATACACACCCATATTTTAGTCATTTCATTTCACTCCCACCAGGAGTGTTTGTTATGTCAACATATTCATGGATGTGTGGTCTTGCACTGCACTGGTGTGTGTAGTCAACTTATAAAGGGCTACATCTGACCAGAATACTGACCTTCTCTCTCTCAGAAACTAACAAATTTCAGTAATTCCCAGGTTAGGCTGATACTTAGTGTCCAAATTCCTTCTTTATGCTAGAATTTGGCATGACTTAGAACTACATAAGTCATATGTACGTTGGCGAGAGTACTCTAACTCAATATGTGCAGCTGCTTTGCTGGATCATTATCTTATTTTTGTAGTCAACCACCACCTCCAGCTATTACACTGTATATCCTCTCTGCTCAGTGATCCCTGAGTCATTTGAAAAGGCAGTGAACTCCATATTACATTTAGGGTATTCTACCTTGGTCTCTCTCTCTCTCTCTCTCTCTCTCTCTCTCTCTCTCTCTCTCTTGTTTTTGTTTGTTTGGTTGGTTTTGTTTTTTGAAACAGGATTTCTTTGTAGCTTTGGAGACTGTCCTAAAACTATCTCTTGTAGACTAGGCTGGTCTTGAACTCACAGTGATCTGCCTGTCTCTGCCTCTTGAATGTTGAGGTTAAAAGGGTGTGCCACCACTGCCCATCTCTATTATATTTTCTTATTCTTTATACTTTGGCCAGTTATGGTTCTCAGTGTTAATCACAAGCTACTGAAAATAGAATCTCCTCTAATAAGGCTTCATGGATGCATTATTCTATGGGTTTGATTATGCATTATTATTACTAGGTTCAATAATAAATCCATTTATCATAATAAATAATAATAGCAGGTCTTCTCCTAGGGTCTTTGACATGTCTAACTATGGGTCCTTTTCTCAATAATGATGTTAAGTACAGGTTCAGTCTTAATGAGCAGAATTTAAATAGAATCTGAGAGTGACTGGCAAATTTTATGACATTCATGCTGCTATTGCACCACTGGTATGTCTTGCCAAGACAGTCTTTATTGTACTCCACAGGCTATTACTTTCTCCTCTGGTAGCATACATAACACCTTCCTGAAAACTGAAATCAAAGCACCCCTAATAAAGGTACCAAGTCAGTATCTTTTGTTTCTTTTAGTTACCCTGCAAATTTTTGAAGACTGTATTTTTCTAGTTTAGTTGGCATTTTTGTTTATATTTTGTGCTACAATAGTGTTCACCTAGCGCAAGCTAATCTTAAGTTTCTGATGTAGTACAGGCTGACGTTATACTCCTGAGCCTTCTTCTACTGTCTTTCAATTTTTGTTGTTATAAGCATGAGGCAAAACACACAGCAGAGTAGGCTTTTAAAGATAAATACAATTAATTTCATATTTATTTGTATCCTTTCAATGGGTTTATAATATAATTTTCTCCCCATCTCTTGTATCTTCCACAAAATAAAAATAAGATCATAAACTAACTTGAATGCATCCATTGCTAATTTTTTTCTGTATAAAATAACATCATAAATTAATTTAAATGAATATAATGCCATTTTAACTATCTTCTGCAGGTCTTGTCAATTATCTGTGAAAAGTGTAGCGATGAGCTTCAGTTTATATGTATAGGCACCTGTTATATCACTGCTATATACTTTTACATAATGAAGCTTGAATTTTTTTAACATTTTATAAATCTACATGTCTTCATCATTATATTTAGTGTGATCATTAGTCAAGTTATTAGTCACATCTTATGATATGTCTGCATTTTTATCTCATTCAATGTCTGGTCACTCATATTTCATGCATTGTATATTATCAAAAGGCAACAGTTTTCTTCTAATATTTAATAATATAGTACTTGGATTTAATTAGATACATAAGAGTAAATGATGAATGTTTACAGAAATGGCATGCAATAAGATTCTATAAACTAAGTGTGGATTTTTTAATATTTGCAAATAGACTATGGGAAAATATCAAGAAAGAACAGTTTAGGACATTTCTAATTTGTCTAGAAGGGTGTATATGCCAATCTGATATATGCAGGACATAAATATTTATGAAATCAGTCATCGAAGGGGCTAGAGGAATTAGCTTTGTATTGATTATGCCTAGTTATCTATCATGTGTGTGACAATATGAAAATGGGCACAAGGTACTTGTATTGATTTACTGTCCAATAAATAATTACAGTTCATTACTTATTGATTATATATTTCCATTATCATTTTGTCTCTCTCTTACTGGAGATATCAGTGTCAACTTAGAGTCTGAAAAATTTATGCACAAAAAATTAAAAGCCAGTTTCAAAGGAACTATGCACTGTCAAGTATTCTGTGTCTGTCTTACATTTCTGTGCGCAATAAAAAGATGTATTGTTATGGTTTGCATCAGACAATGCATCAGACTTCTAACTATACTGAATGAATCTTACCAAATTGGCAAGAGAGGGTATTCCGTTGCTATATAAGGTTTTAAATAGTCTCAATTCAAAAATTCATGACAGAACACCTGGAAGAATAGTGCTGTGGGTCAGATACAGGCAGATGGGAAACTGGCTAAAGGGCGCTGTAGGTCATTTTCCATACTACTCCACTCATGTCCCTGTCTCTATATTGCTGTTACTGCAGTAAGTACTGGCATTTGTCAATCTTAGAAGATAATACTATCAGAAACCGTTTTGGATAATGTTGGGAGATAATGTCTGCAAGATTTCTGTTGCATTTTCCTACCTCTATAGAATAAGGAGAAAATGTAAAAACAACTTAAAAGATGAAGTATTTCATGGACAGAATTAGTGATCATTTTAAGTGAATTTCTGTGGGTATTAAGAGCCATACCTTCTCTAATCTCTTCTTAGCTTCTTAGATTAAAAAGTGCATGGCAAAGAAGAAAAGTTTATTTGATGCCCTAGTTCTCTTAGTATTTTTAATCATGTCTCAAGTGGCATCAAATATTATAGAGTAAAAACTGAATGGTCAAATATAATCACATGTAATACAAATGTAAATAGCTTCCCATTAAATGTTTCTATTTAATGATTAAATAAAGAAAAGTATGTGGGGATTGGTACAATATTTTCAAATGTGTCCACTTTTAAAAAAACCAAATTTATGAACAATTTTAAAAGCTAGCAAACAAAATTTTAACTGTCATTTTGTCTTTCTTATTTTGATATATTTTTGGTGTATTCTCTTCACATTTCTTGGTCTAAATAAAAAACGTCATGCAGTTAAAAAAATCAAAAACAAAAAACAGTTAATTTTAATGTGAAAAAGAACATTCCTGTTAGAATCCTGAATTCATTCATTTGGTCTCAATAGTAATTAGGTGTCTCAATTCAATTATCCGATAGAGCATTTCATTTTGAATGGTCTTTCCTTTAGTCAAAAGAAATTTTCTACAAAGTTTTCCATTCTACTAAAGAAAGTACAATTACTCATATTGTTTCCATTATATATTGTTTTCAAGAATTTCATTTTATTTTTACTTACAATTCTTCTGTTATAATAATTATACAGAAAAATGAGTCTTATAGTATTTTTACTCATTAATAAATACATATTTTGAATATCTAACCTCTGGAGAAGCAGGTGAATATCTCTGCAATTTGGGGGCAAGGTATCCCTTGAAATTTAAGTCTACACAATAGGAAAGTATTGGACCAGCAAGATTTACACAGAGTAAAAACCTATGTCAAAATACATTTTTAAAAAAATCACACCATTATCTTGCCCATTGTTTGGTCATCCTCCTCATCTCTAATGGTCTCTTTTACTTTCATGACTGTCCTGCCCTCAGTTATTTAGATGAGATAAAATGTTTGTATGATTTCTCGTGGAAATTACTTTGATTTTTGCAGTGCATAATATTCTTTACCCATTGTCCTGAAATGACTTGATTATCTTCTTGGCTAAATGATGCCTATTTTCTGGACCTAATCTGATTCAATAAACTTTCTAATGTCAATTGTGCTGTGATTATCTTTAAGCATGTATGATCATATTATCCTGTATACATGAATGTTTTCCATGTTCTCCAGCAAACTGCATAAGATAAAAATGACTATTTGCAATTGCCTGCTTTATAATTTCAAGTGTGATACCAAACAAATCAGTTTCTCATCCACTATTTTAGATTGCATTGTTAACACACATGTGTTCATCTAAAGTTGGATATGATACACTAGGAAATAGCAAATGATACAAAGGGCCTACGTGGGATGTCTATTGTCTCTCCAGCTCCTAGGCATTCTCTGTTCAGTGTTTGTTGCAACTGTTCAGGTCAAAATCTTTGGAATATTTTGGAACTCTTTGTAAGCTCTGTTTATCTTTTGTATCCCACAGAATTCCTCTCAGGCGCTATAAACCATAGACTTTTTCTTCTCTTTTCTTTCTATAATCCACCTTGTTTAAGTGTACAGGAATAGAAGCATGCTGTAAAGTTAAAATTAAATTTCAGTTTCATGACTTGTTCTATATCCAGAAACAGTTAAATATTATTTATGCTTTTTGTCTTTACATCACTTCAGAGGAACCTATCTTTGATATGTATTTTTAAACAAATATATATATATATATGTATAATTTCATATATGTAATTTATCCTATTGTTTTCAACTAATTATTTTTTCAACTAATACAAAAATAATTCAAGGTGCAATAAGAATTTATAAGACCCAGAGTGTACCAATCAATTTTAAAATGTAGATGAGATTCTCTAATGCTCTCTTGCTTGGAAATGACTTTAGATTTGACACCATTCCTGGGTTGACTCCTGTTGTTGTGATGAAGCACTGACCAAAAGTGGCCTCGGGGAAAAGGGTTTATTTCAGCTGGAAGGCCACAGTCCATTGAAAGAAATCAAAGCAGGAACCTGGAGGCAGGAACTAAAACAAAGGAGTAATTTTTCTTTTACTCTACATTTCCATAATTTGCTCACCTTTCTTTCTGATATGACCCAGGGAAATATGCCCAGAGATGATCTTGCCATAGTGGAATGGGATCTTCTCCATCAAATATCAGTCAATAAAATGCCCCACAGATATACTCTCAGGCCAATTTGATGGAATCAATCCCTTGATTGAGAATTAATCTTCAAAAGTGACTGCACTTTCTGTAAAGATGACAAAAAATACCTGCAAAACAGGAAAATTCAACTATGAAATTCAAGAACAAAACAGTACTCATATCTACACAGTAAAGGAAATGTTAAACAACATACAAAATTGAGTTGTCAGGAAAAACAACATAACTGTTGGAAATATGACATTCATCTTATATAAAATAATACAGCTCTACATCAATAATTATAAAATAATAGCTGTTACTTAACACTCACATGAAAAAAGAATACATGAAATCTTTGCCTTTCTCAGTTTGGTTACCTCATTCAATACAATTAATTCTGTCTCCATTAGCTGACCTATGAATTTCATTTGGCATTTAGGATGCTTCCCATTCTGACTACTATAAATTGAGAAGCAATGAACAAGGATTAACACACTTCTCCATTTTAAGCTGTAGAGTCCATATGTGTTAATGATGGATCTTTGGTAGATCTATTTCCAACTGTTTGCGGACACTATTTCCGTATTGGCTCTTTCAGTTTACACTCCCGAGAGCAAAAAAAAATTCTTCCCTTTCCCTGAATCCTCACCAGCATCTGCTGTCAGTTGCCGCATTAATCTTAGGCATTTTGAATAACGTAAGATGGAATGTTAGAGTCATTTTAATTTTTATTTTCTTTATAACTAAAGATATTGAACATTTCTTTAGGTGTCTCTCACCCATTCATGTATCATCATTTTAAAATTCTGTTTTGTGTGTGTTCCAATTTTGACAGAGTTGATGGTGTTCTCTTTGTTCAGTCTTTTGATTTCTTTTTGTATGTGGTATAATAACTTTTTCACATAAAATTGATAAATATTTTTCCATTTTATAGACTGTTCCTTTGCTCAAAAATAGTGTCTTGTGCTTCATATAACATTTTATTAGCTTCATAACACATCATTCATTAATTATTGGCCTTAATGCTTATGCTATCAGGGTGCTGATTAAAATTCCTTCCTTAATCCAGGAATTCCCAATCTATTCTCTATTTTCTCTTCTGTCAGATTTATGGTATCTGGTCTTATGTTGTGGTCTTTGACCCTTTCATGGTTGAATTTTTTGAAAAGTGATGGATAAAGGTCTATTTTCATTCTCCTAAATGCAGCTATCTGATTTGTTTATCACCATTTTCTGAAGATGCCATCTTTTCTGCAGTATGTATTTTTGGCTTACCAAAAATACAAGTATCTGTAGGTGTGTGGAGTTAGGTCCATGTTTTCTAGTCTATTCCATTAATCAACATATCTGTATTTAGAATAATCAAAAAGGTCAGATAGCTTCAAATGGATAAGAGTAGAGGAACAGAAAATAGAAAATTCTTTTATAAAGTGATAAAAGGTAAAATAGAATTGGAAAAATAACTGGGGATGTGTGGAAGAGAAGGGTGTATGTGGAATGACTGGGTGGAAAAACCAACACTAAAAGTCTTTGGAAAAGCCATCTGGAAAGCAACTCTACACTGTACTTACAGTTTCAGAGGTTCACTTCATTATCATTATGCTAAGGAACATGGCAATGTGCAGACAGACATGGTACTGTAGCATTAGTTGAGAGCCCTACACATTGCAGCAAAGAAAGTCAGTTGAAACATTGGGCAGTATCCATAGCACAGGAAACTTCAAAACCTTCTCATAGAGTGACACACCTCCAACAAGGCCATACCCATTCCAATAAAATAATAGTGCCACTCCTATAGGGATGATGGTGGCCAGATACATTCAAATAACCACATGCAAGGCATATAACATGAAGTCACCACAAAAGTATGAAAGTAGAAAGGATAATAGGTGAAACAGGAAAGTAGAAATTCAAAATTCTTGAGATAGAGATAATATGACACATGTTATATAAAAGTGAATTGGGAAAATCTACTGGATGTTGACTGGACAGTGGGTTGTTAGTATAATACACACAGAGAAAGAGGGGAGAGAGAGAGGAAGAAGAAGAAGAAGAAGAAGAAGAAGAAGAAGAAGAAGAAG
>LOEQ01004961.1:170124-183237 GCA_001685075.1 Bramus lutescens | reverse complement strand
CTCTCTCTCTCTCTCTCTCTCTCTTTGAATCAAGGCATCACCTAGCTTCCCAGAAACTCTGCCTTCCTTCTTTGTGTACTAAATTTTTCTCTAGATGATCTGCAGTCCTTCCATTCACATCCTTAGTTTTTCCATTTTCTTCATTCAACAGTCTTTTACTTGATTGAAACCAATATTTCACATATCTACCTCAGTTTTTGTTGCTTTTCCAAAGCATTGGTAAATCTGATTCTGACTGCTCCACTTTTTCCTCAGTACCTTGATCATGTTTATGTATGTGTATTAAGAGCCTGACAGCAAAGACATATAAATATATATGTACATATATATGTATGTGTATAAATATTTGTATAAATATTTCAGCATAGAAGCACTTCTTTAAGGGGAGACGCCTACTGATTCACATGCAGAAAACAGAAAAACAGCAAAATATATTTGGAAACTTACAAGATCACTTCGAGCAGAAGCTTGACAACAATTGACGTTGCCTTCCAATTAAAGTCACTAAGTTTACTTGGAAAAAAGTTGATGACAGAAAACCGGTCAAGCATCATCCAATCTCCCATGGTGCCTGAATGGCTGTGAAAGGAGTCTGACGAAGAACACATGCAGACTCCCCTACTTCCGAGTCATAGGAAAGCTCACCAGAGGACTTGCGAATATAATCACTTCTGATGCTTAAACTTTGTTTTCCCTGTTATTACACTTACGGTGTCTTTATCTTTGGAATCTTCGCTCAGGAAATTTGCATGGCTGTCTGCTGAGAGGGGAGTCAAGTATGAAATGGCATGGATTAACCACTCAAATATTCAGACTTTGTTAAGAAACACTTAAGGACCTGTTTCCTATATAGTTGACATGAATTATAACTGATCAGGAGTCAGCATGAAGCTTGAGGGAATTGTTACTAAAAGCAAAGGAGAACAGATGCCATCTCAAAGATGGAGAAAATTTTTCTGAGAGAATTGAATTGGAAAGCAGTGTTCCAGGGAAATAACTGTAGGGAATTGCAAGAGAGATGTCCTCAAGAGCCATTTGGCTTTCTGTGGAGCAAAGAACAGCACATATAGCCTAGCACAAAGCTCATACACCTACAGGCCACAAAACACATGCCTATTTACAGCTGGTAGATGGCTACTCCGTTCTTTGTGGTCAATGTGCTCCAAATTCAGAAGGCTCAGACCAATGTATCAGGAAGAGAACCACAAAGAAGCACATAGCAGAGATGTACAGGATATATCCATCTTAACTTTTGAAATAAAGTAATAATAACTAAACTAATGTAAAGTTATGAGCCTATACTCTGTCAAGTAGGATTTTGCAAAGATCACTATATATTCAAGTACAAAAAGATTAGGAAATTGTATCTGCTTAATAAAAATGTGTCGATATTTGTATAGCAGTTTTAGATTAGAATAAATAAATATTATGCTATATACTTTTCTGTTCAGAAGGCTTTTTCTTATATATTTTCTAATTATTACTGTATTAACATTGCTTTCTTCAGTGGCAAGAGAAAGAACAGACCAGAGAAAAATGGTTACTGTAATACCAGTGACAATCTAGGCCATGACAATATCTCAGGACTGCACTTAATAAGAAGCCAAATTTGCCAGCAGCCACTATCTTATATATAGCAATTAGTAACAATTTCTAGGGGAGTTAATTATTTAACAATGTCAGTAGAGGCTACTTTGCAACAAGGTTTAATGTGAATGATTAATGATTGCTCTCATCCCAAAGCTGTAGGAATAAATGGGTAGATCAGGGGAAGATCACACAAATGTCTCTGATGCTTCATCAATGTCTTGTCCTTTTTCTTGGCTTGGCCTGTGACTGTATCTAATAATGAGTTCTAAATGCCACCGGCCCATCAATAGAGTCCAAAAATATCTCAGAAGAGTTCAGGGAGACACCAATAGATGCCATGAGCCCCATATTTGTTAACATGTCCTGCTGAAGATAAACCTGTCTTTCTAATTCTTGGGTCATCTAATTTAGAATTTGTCAGGGGATACTCAAAGGAGAGTCATCCCTGGAGCTCTCACATTGTCAGCAGCATGTAGCATAAGGCATTTGCCCAAGAGTGGCTTCTAGCTCTCACAATCTACCATATGACTCTAAGGTGCTGATTTAGAAGCACCACAAATACAAGATAAATGTCACATTGCAGGTAGTTGAGCTTTTAATAATAGGGAAGACATTTTAGATATGTGGCCATCCTATTGCTGTAATATTCACTCTCTACTTTGAGACGAGTAAGAAGAGAAAAAAAAGGAATTAGTTTTCAATACTCCTGAATTTGACCCAAATGGAGTATAATCTAATTTTGAAAGAGAATAAGTGAGATTGTATTTTCCACAGTTCATTTTTCCCAGAATCAAAACAAAATTATTTTTATCCTTTTTTCAATTTGAAATTGCTAAAATGCACATGCTCCCCAGAGAATAAAAGTCATATAGCTGTAATAAACACAGAAAAATTATCACTTGAAATGCTTTTGCTTCTTAGGATGGAGACATCAAATCCCTTATTCTCTTTAGTTATTTATCCGTGGTACAAATCCCCATGAGGCAACTGGCAAAAGTATGCAAGTTGGAATAATAAATACGAAATAATACAATTTGAATGTTTATTTCCAATTTCAATTCATTATTAAAGCATTTTAGGTTATTCCATTAACATATACTAATAAAATAAACTGGCGGTTGGTTAGATGACTCAGTATATAAAGGAATCGGCCTATAAGTTGGATGGTTTGAGAAAGATCCCTTAGAATCTACATAGTGGAAGATGAGAACTGTCTTCTTCAAGGGATCCTTTGTTTACCACTTGTGTACCATGGCAATAAGCCCCCTCCATAGGTACACAAATATACACATTTCTCCCACACATACACACAATCACATAAGAAATACAAACAGATAAATTTCAAAATAAAAGAAAATTCATATTTTGAAACCCAATGTGATGTACTGGGAAGTAATACGTTCCAAAGGGTTATTAAGTAACAGAGTACAGTCTAAACTCATGAATGGGATTACCATTCCTACAGAATAACTGACAAGGAATTGAACAATCTTCCATTTACCTTCTAGCAGTCGATTTGACACAGTAGGAAGGGTGATCTAAAATACAAGACACTGGTGTCTCAGCATACACAATATATAGGGGCATAATTTTAGGCATCTCTGCCTCTGAAATCTTGAGAAAGAAATGTTTATTTTTTATTAGTTATATACTTCCCAGTTTTAGTATGTTCTGTTCTTCTATCATATATATTTATGTACATCTGTGTGTGGTTATGTGCACCTGAGAATAAGTTCCTGCAGAAGTCAGAAGATGTTATCTATCTCTGGAGTTAGAGCTATAGAAAACTGTGACCTGCCTGAAGTGGATGCTGGGAATTCAACCCAGGTCTTCTGCAAAATCGGTATGTACTGCTAATGACAAAGCTCTTAATCAGCCTTATTTCATATTTTTCAATCGCTGCTGAATGGTAATGAGACATGACATCTCATTATTAATGGTCCTTTTCTTACCAAAATCAAATTTAGGAATGCAATTTGGCAATGACAGGGAGTAATTTCAAGTCATCCACCAGTGAACCTCTAATCACGTACTATGTTAATCCTCCTTAACACTCACCATTTTAACCTAAATTGAACACAGTGCCATTAAACTGATCACTCTACAAAATAATTCTTTTAATCAAGCAGTGGGTGTTTCATTTCAAAATCTGTGTCCCTTAAAGGTACTGCAACTGTACAGTAAGATGGTCCATGAACAGTTGTTTTGTTTTACTACAATAATTTAAAAATAAGGTTGTCGATACATATTAACAAAATAATATGCTATGAAAATTTTCCTTCTAATGTACAACGTTCATTTCTGTTCAGGCACTGCAGTCATAGTATTGTGTAGCCATAACAGCTACCCAAATTGGTATATTTCTACTAACTTCCAAAGAAAATTAAAGTTTTGTTCTTCATTTCTACTTCCCAGGAGCACCTGGAACTTACTAATATTTCTGATATATTTGTCTATTCTGGGTAAGGGTGATGTGCACTTCATGGTAATCGAATATGTGGGACTTGGGGTTTGGCTCCCTATTGCAGATAATAATTTCAAGTCTGTGTCAAGTCATGCATCATTCATATTCATTTCTGACAAACTTGAGTAATATTCTACAAATAGGCACCATTCTGTTTGGCTTCTATGAGTATTTCTGTTTTTTTATATGTCATATGTAGATTTGAATGTCTTTTACATTTTGAGAAGTGACTTTTCTAAAATGGATGCATGATTTTCTGTCTTCCCTGACTTGAGTCTGTAGGCATATGTTCTTCAAGTGCAATTGCCTAGAGATTGTATGCAGAATTTCAGATGTGATGGATCATAAGAAGTCATGTTTACCAGTGGCTTAATCTGCTATGACTTTATAATTTTATGGCAGTGTTGGAAGGTAGTCGAATCTAGGAGTAACAGTAAATTTGAAAGATGTAAGTTGCTGGGAACATGCTCTGGAGGAACGTTGTTTATCCCTGGTTGGCACTTTCACTCTCTGCTCCCTAGCTTCCATGAAGTGAGCAACTCTGTTCTTTCAGGCCCCTTTTACTATGCTCTGAAACATCCAGTGGCCCAAACATTAACAGTTCTAAAACAATGACTTGAACTTTCACTTCTTTAAGTATTTTTTTGTAATTTACTTGCTCAAAGGAATAAAAATTGAACTAAGACACAATCACACTGGCAAGGTCTCCACATTTGCATCACCATTTGTTTTTGTCTTTTAAATTTTTTCTTCTCTGTATATGGGGCCCATGAAAGGCAGAAGAAGACACCTGAATCCTTAAAGTTCGAGTTACAAGTGATTGTGGACTATCCGACAGAAATCATCAAATCAAATTCAGAACCTCAAACATTAATCACTAATTTATAACATATTTAGAATTCCTTATTAAGGGAAAATGGTTGAAAGGGGCAAGTATTACAGAATATCAAATTGCTATATTCTCATCTTGTCAGTATCATAACAATCTTTAAAAAACACACAAAAAAAGTAGCCTCATATTTACATCATCTGTGTAACCCAAAGAAGTAAAGCCCTGGAGGAGGAAGAAAAGGTCTGCAGACTTTCAAGACCCTCAGTCTAAAACAGTTATCAATGCTTGACCTGGCTGGTAATTCTACAGGAATCCTATTGTCTGGGCTTTTCTTAATTGGTCTGGTTTAGATTATTTCCATAGTAAACATCTGTTTTCCACAGGCATTTTAAAAATTAATCAATAGCAGTGGTTTAACATCTCACTGATTAGGGGTCATAACATTTAAAGGTCAACAAGGAACCTTAAGCCGAAAAATGAAATGTCTATAAAGCTCTTAGAAAAGTTGAGCTGCATCCCTGAGACGTTGGAAGCCATTTTCGTGCATAGTGTTGTACACATGAATAGCAATTCCCTTAGAATAACCTAATTATTCCTTTGTGGGTTGCACTCAGCCGTTCTTAAACAGGATATCAACTTTAAAGCACAGATGAAAACTGTTTGCCAGAATGGTGAAGATATACTACAAATGAACACACAAATTCTTAGTAAAATTGGAGACACCACTAGAGAAAATTTGTGGAAACCTCTGTCCGTTTATTTGTAGAAAACTAAGATAAGCGTACAGAGACTAGGATAGCACTTGGCAGAAAAAAAAAATGTGTCCAGATTTTTAGAATGTTTTTAAGTAAGTGGTACCTGCAGCAGAAGCAAAAAAAAAAAACAACATACAACAATCACCTAGCATCAAACTGTGGAAACAGAAGTCTTTGTTAGGTTCAGATATTACTTCTATGCAGCCTAAAGCTATCTGACAGAGTCTCAAGTGAGAGATTTCTACAATGAAATTAACCTAATTTTTATTGCTATTTGATATGAGTGTCCACTCTATGTATGATGTCATCTATGAAGAGGTGGACCTGGACTCTATAAGAAGGTTAGTTGATTGTGAACCTGGGAGCAAGCAGTAAACAGGGTTCTTCCGTGGATGCTGCTTGGTCCTTACCTCCAGATTACTGGTCTGACTTCTTCCCCTGATTTCCATCAATGATGGAATATTACCTGGAATTGTAAACTGGAGGAAACCCTTTCCTCCTCAAGTTGATTTTGTTTATACTGTTTTATTTTGGTATCATAAATGAAAACAGGAAAAGGTATCCTGAGTAAATTGGGAGCATGAGGGGGCGAGAGAGAGAGAGAGAGAGAGAGAGAGAGAGAGAGAGAGGAAGGGGAGGAAGAAAAGGAAGTGGGGAGAATGTATATCTCAATTAAAAATAATAAAGTATAAAAATGTAGGGTATATAGGAACATAACACAGTGGTTAGACTGAGAAGTGTCCTCCATGAGCTCCGCTGTTTCAACACTTCAATCTCAGTTAGGGACACTGTTTGCGAAGGTATGTGGCACAGCCTTTCCTAAGAAAAGATCACTGAATGTGGGCTTTGTGATTAAATGACTCACATCTCTACCACAGTTTGCTCTCTCTTCATTAAGCTGGCATTTGAAAATATGAGCTGTCAGCTTCCTGCTCCTCCTTTAATGCTTTCTGACTATTATTGGGCCTCACTTCCATGAGAACTCTTTCTGGAGCAGCAAACCCAAATAAACTCTTCTCCGAAGAGCTGTTTTAGGTTATGATGTTTTATCGCAGCAGCAGAAAAATGGCTGATATACATGTCAATTATGTGATGTATTTAAAAGGAAGGTAAAGGCAAAGCATTCTACACTTAACACATTCTACTTTTCATCTTTTTTTGTACAAATTTCATTAGTTTAAAATTTAGGAAAAATAATTTCAATGATAGTATTGAACAGAATGAAGTGATTTCATGTTTTACCAGGCAGGGGCATGTAATGGTTTGGTGAGAGATTCTGTTATAGGCTCATATATCTGAATGTTTGTAAGACTGCTTAGAGAATTATTGAAAGATGCGGCCTTACTGGAGGAAAAATGCCCCTGAGATTAAGTTTTGAAATTTCAAAAGCACTCAACAGTCCCAGACTCTCAAACTTTGCCTCCAACTTGCAGATAAGGTGTAAACCCTCAGCTACTGCTTTGGTGTCATGCCATCTGAGCAGCAGACAGGCTTCCCACTGTAAGGATCATAAACTTATCCTCTCAAACTGTAAGCAATCCCAGAATTAAATTCTGCTTTTTTATAAGTTGCCTTGGTCAAGGTGTCTCTTCCTAGCAATAAACACTCATAGAGAATTAACTGCTGACCTAAGGGGAGAAAAAACCTCTTCATTGGACAGAAGAGTCAGCTTTATTTCCTCTGTCCTCTTTAGGCTAGGTGTCTCCACATCTGACATGGTCTCTTATGTCCTCTATCTCCTGCAACTTCATATAACCTACTCCCTAATATTTTTCTGTATGTTAGTGTATGACCTCGCATGATGCGATAAAGGTGGCAGAAATACTCACTTATACTTATCGTTACTTTGACTTAAGATTGCCGAAGTGGCAAAATCAGGCCTATGATCAAAGATCCCAGTACACTGAGTCCAAAAGAATTTTATTTCTTTCTTATTTATATTTAATAAATATAGGCCATTAGTCATCTGGGATAACATAAGAAATTCATGTTGTAGAAAAAAATGTTGTAATCAAACCTTTCTAATCAGCATTCCTTGGTGTGAAATCATTGCCCTATATAGTATTTTTCTTTTATCATTACTACTACAATATACTTGATAAGATAAAGGAAAGAAAGGCTTATTGGGCTCCTGGCCTGAGAGTACCATGGCATCACAATTGGAAGACATGGTGTAACTGTACCTATGTGTTCACACTCATGACACAGAAGAAAAGGAACACCAGTGCTCAACTTGTGTAACTGTGTGCTGGATTGCTTTTGTAAACAAAATACAAATGAGAGTTACTTGATTAAATGGAACATCAACTGAGGAATCTGCTCCATTGACTTTGCCTGTGACCAAAACTGTGACTTATTTTATTGACTGGTGGTTGATGTTGAAAGTCCAAAATAACGATGGGTAGTGGATCAGCTGGACTATATAATAAACTGAGAAAATAAAGAGGAGGAAGCCAGTAAACAGCATTCTTCCATGGCCTCTGCATCAAATCCGCCACTAGGTTCTTGCCTTGACTTTTTGCCCTGGCATCCCTTAATGGTGGACTATTAGATGGAAGATAAGCCAAATAAACTATTTTCACCCCAAGTTTATTTTACTTAGATTGTTTTATCACAGCATCACAGCAGTAGAAAGCAAACCATAAAATGGACCCACTCACAAGTTGGGTGGCTTTCCCAATTTCAATTATTCTAATCTAGATCATCACTTACAGCTATACAGCATAATAAGAGTTGGTTCTAGACCCCCTCAGGTTGACAACCACAAACCATAACACAGAGCAAGGTCAAGTTTTCAAGCTAATTTTGCTCATCTGCAAGAGGAGATTAATTCCACTTTTCTCACATGGCAGTTTAAAGATTTAATAACATAATGTGATTATTCAGCATAACAAGAGTCATGTAAGGACTCTGGGTTTGAAATAATCATTAATAATAAATACTGTTCTTAGGAATGCTTCATTACTCATTCTTTAATTGTAATGCTGAAGTTTCAAGAAGCATTTAGTTCCTTGTGCCTTGTGTCTCTTTCTCAATTGTGTGCTCAGGGAAAATAAGGACATAATGCTACTTTTTCAACATTTTGCATAGTTGGGGAGAAACTAGAAATTCTCACATGACAGATGAATATATATGGATAACAATGATATCTACTTAGCAGTTAGGGTACTTAAATACATGTGCTTTCTTTGACAAAATGTAATAGGTACATTTAAACAGAAAAATAAATTGATTTTTAGTAACTAAACCTCTATGAATAGAGTCAGTTGATTTTATAATTTTTTTCTTATTTAATATTGATAACTTCTGCTTTCTGAAACCTTAACTAATTTTAAAATGTCAAAATATTTATTTGTTGTACTCAGTAATATTTAATATGATCTCTGCATATCATTTAGGTAAACAGATTGAAAATGCAATCAAAACATGCTTACTAAAGCAGGTATTATACATGTATTCTTTAGATATATGATTAAAATAAAAATGTTTTCATGGTGGTTCTGCCTTATAAGAAAATAGAAGTTGAAAAAGTCATGCTGAGCAGGCCAATAAGCAGCATGTATCAATGACTTTTGTATCAGTTCAAGTCTCCAGGTTCTTATCTTGAGTTATTGTCTGGCTTATTGTTTTTCATGCTATTGAATTTTATTTTCTTCTTTTTCCAGTGGGGGACAGGAAATACTAATAGCCCAATTTTTTATAAAATAAACATTTTCTAATAGCCCAAAATGAATGTAAAAAGTATTCTGACTTCATTTTTAGTTTTGATCCTTTACTTTTGATTAGCATTTTCTTGCATATTCTGCATTTTAAGCCAAAGTCACAATGTTGTAAAACATATTTATTAGAATTATTTTTATTTTTTAACTATTTGTTTTCTTTTTTCCATGTGGGTGAATGCCTATTTCCATATGTATCAGCACATGTGTGTGTTGGTGCCTCTACAAAGGTATCTTTGCATTTTCAGGCTTGAAAATGATAAGAGGGATCATTCTTGATCACTACAAATTGTTATCAATTAAGGCCAAGTCTCTATTTCAAACACAGAACTCATTAGTATGGCTAGTTTCATTAGCCAGCTTGTTCTGGAGATGTTCTTTTTTCTTCTCCCAAGGCTGGAATCACAGGCCACTGCCACATCGACCAGGCAAACATGGAGGTTCTAGGGATCTGAACTCTAGTTCTAACACTTCCATGGGAAGCGATTTTACCTCCGCACTATCTCCTCAACCCAAGTTCTGGTAATGCTTTGTTTATTTTGACTAATATTTCTCCACATTTCCTCAAAGCTCCTGGTAATCATTATTCTATTCTCTGCTTCTAGAAGATTAACAATTTGTTTCCATATAGAAGTGTGACTATGTAATACTCATTTATATATGGCTGTATTATTTCACTTAATATCATAGCATCTAGGTTCATCCATATTCTTAATAAAGTGAAGACTATCCATCTTTTTATCCACATACACTAACTATGAAAAGAAATATTTCCTTGTGGAATGACTATTTTTGGATACACTGTGTTCTCACCCTATTCTCTCAGTATTCCTTTCTCAGTATATGATGAATTTCATATGTTTGTATTCCTCTACCTACTGAGCTTTCTATTTATATTTCTAGCTTTATATCTTATTATTTTTTCAAATAGAGTCCATCCATGAGTATAACCTGCCATAGTTGTCTTTCAGAAACTAGTTTAATTTGCTTAAATAACATGTTATTCATTTCCAATATTTTCCTGTAAATTTTAAATTTCATTATTTTTCATAACTGAATAAAAAAGGCAAAAATATGGAATTAGAAAAAAATCATACTGGGTGAGGGAATCCAGATTCAGAAAGATAAACATGGCATATTTTCACTAATAACTGAATATTAACTGTAAAGTAAAGGATAACCATGCTACAATACAGAGACACAAAGAGGCTAGGTAACAAAAAGGGCCCAAGGAGGGGTTGTATGGACATCCATGTGTGTTGTAAGCAGGCTGCTAGTTAGTGCCAACTGCTCAGCCCCAAAATAAACACACAGAGACTGTATTAATTAAATCACTTCTTGGACTGTTAGCTATGACTTCTCATTGGCTAGTTTTTATATCTTAATTTAACCCATTTCCATTATTTTATATTTTACCATGCGGCACATGGACTACTGGCAAGATTCCAGTGTGTCTATCTTCAGCAGTGGCTCCATGGCTTCTCTCTGCCTCTGCCACCTTTTTCTCATCATTCAGTTTAGTTTTCCCAGCCAAGCTCTATTCTACTCTGTCACAGGCTCAAGACAGATTCTTTATTAGCCAAGGATATTTACAGCATATAGAGGGGTATCCCAGATCACCTCCCCTTTTCTGTTTAAATAAAGAAGGTTTTAACTTTAACAAAGAAAAATTAAATACAAAAAAATAGATATCAAGCAAGAATTACAATTACAATATTTATATTTACTTTATCTTTTATCATAATTAACAAAAACTGTATCTACTTTCTATCTATTCTCCAACTTGATCAAAGACTCCAGAAGGATATATTACCTAAAAAAACAGGAAGTGCATTTAAGCTACTTCCAGAACTCTAGAATTGACAGTGACATCTCTCAGCCTTAACAGTCACCCAAAGTTCTTATGTACCATTGAGGCATCCATCCTCAGCTTACAGACCCATAGTATCTGGTAAACTTTTCATCAAGCAGGAAACTTCAAAGACAGGATTGCTGATATTGGCAATTTGTCAGTCATTTTCTTCTGTATCCTGCAGAATGTCTGGTAGACTCTTTCATGAAGCAGGAACCCCAAAAGATGGTCTTACCTTTAGGCAAGTTCAGGAGTCATTTCTTTGTGGGTCCTGCATGTACAGTTAATACAGCATAGCATCAAGCAGTCCATGCAAGAGTAGTTTCTTGCTCAAATGGCTAACAAACTATATAAGGAACCTCTTCAATGCCCATTATCCTCTTGATGCAGATTGGTGCTGCCAGGAGCAGCTGTGTCTCATTGTCATGAAAAGTCCTAACTTCTTAAACATTTTAAATGCCATATTCACAGTAGTCTTTGATAGATTTGAAGAATAACTATCTACCTAAAAGACATCTCTATGCATCTAGAAAATCTAATTAACAGACTACAAGCTTGACTATTATATATGATTATCTGTTAACCTGCATTTCCCATTTCATGCAATACATTTTCAAATGAGTTGCACAAACACAATACTTTAATCAAGAGCAGAAATATACATATAATAAAATTGACTTTAAATTTGTATCAATAAACCAAGATCCATCCCAATGCAAATCTCTACAGCATAACCCCCTTTAAATGTAAAGAAACATTTTTAAAGAATATTTGGGAATATGGGCATAGTCCTTTCCAAACCACTTCCTGCTTTTTGTTTGGCAAAGTAATTTTTTGAGATGTTCATGGCAGCCTTTTGGGAAATCTTGGTTCATTAAACCACATTAGTGTGAAAAGGTTCCAGAGGCTCGAATCCTCCATGGAAATAAAATAGGAACTTCTTTTCCAAAGGAACATATATTGAAGTGAAGAAACCTTTAAAATATCTATGCTGGTACTTAGCTGCTTCACAGTCAAAAATTCAAAGAAAACACAATAATATACATAATCCAGATTCTCTGTATATATTCCATTTTTACGTGGCATGTTTGATTTTATCCTATTACTTTTTAATATTTTATCTTTACTCATTCAATCTATGACTGTCTGTACTCTGTTTCATTAAAGTTTTTCTCTATTTTTTAAAAAATGATTTTTAACTCACTATATTCTTTTTCTTCTCTCTCCCAAGCCTACATATATTTTTGAAATACACAGTGTCTCATTTAAATGTCTTTTATGTCTGAATCTGTCCTTATTGCATATATGGAATCCTTTTCTGACCAAGAGGGCTTCTTAAAATGCTGAGTGTTTCTTAAGAACCTAGGATGCATCATTGCTAGGGGAAATACAGCCCTACATGTTTGCTCCACTCTGTCCAACATGGCAGGGCAGAGGTCTGTTTAGCACAAGCCATGCTTAAAGCCCCATTTTCAGGCACACAGTGGATCTATGTTGCCATTAAGCAAGTAGAAGTCTGCTCACAGAACCCATTTAAAGACATGACTTTCAGAGAGAGTCAGAGTTTGCACTGGCTCCATGGCTCAGGAAGCCATCGGTTCAAAATTAAATAGCTTTTTTTTTGCTACCACTGAATAAAGAACACCTCTTTTAAAGGAGCTGTGGCAAGCCACCTGCAAAATGGTGACTACCAAGAAGCCATGCTTAATTCTATTCTTAGGTGTCTTTGATTCCTTTCCAAGCTCTCTCAGGTTTAATTTTTTTCTCTATTCAGTGTTCTGTATGCTTTTTTTCCAATTTCTTTATTATTATTAAAAATTTCCACCTCCTCCCATTTTCATTCCCCTCCTCCCTCTCCCCCTCCCCCTCCCTTTCCAGTCCAAAGAGCAGTCAGGGTTCCC
>LOEQ01004961.1:151846-169641 GCA_001685075.1 Bramus lutescens | reverse complement strand
ATTGAATAAAGGGGACCTCCTAAAACTGAGAAGCTTTTGTAAAGCAAAGGACACTGTCATTAAGGCAAATAGGCAACCTACTAGTTGGGAGAAGATCTTCCCCAACCCTGCAACAGACAAAGATCTGATCTCCAAAATACATAAGAACTCAAGAAACTAGACTTTAAAATGCTAATTAACCCAATCAAAAAATTGGGGCTCTGATCTGAACAGAGAATTCTCAATTGAAGAAGTTCCAATGGTCAAAAGACACTTAAGGTCATGCTCAACCTCTTTAGTGATCAGCGAAAGGCAAATCAAAACAACTTTGAGATACCATCTTACAACTGTTAGAATGGCTAAAATCAAAAACACCAATGAGCTAGAAATTTGTCTAAGCCGCATAGCAAGTGCACCTTAAAGGTCACTTGAAATAGACAGTATTAGAAAACGTGAGGGGAGGGGAGAATTAATTCCATTCCACTACCTTTGCCCATATTGCTACCACTTGCTGAGCTATGGAGATCTCAATCAGGAGGCTAATGCCTCTGTCTTATAATGAAGTGTTTATCCTAAATTTTCTCAAGGAGCTTCAAATTTTCAGGAATTTTCACTTAATAGCTATATAATGGATTCTTATGAAATTAATGCCTATATAAGCTGAGAAAGATCTAGTTTCATTCATTTCTAAGTGTATATTTAATATTCTTAGTACATGTGTGTAAAAGGGTTTGCATAAAATGCATGTTTCTGGTAGCTTTCTTGAGCTCAGACAGCAATAGTGGTCCATTTCCTTTATGGCTCCTCTATGTTGGTCTTCATGCCTTTGCTGACTGTCATGCTGGGTTTTTGTGGGGTTTCCCTTTTCCTGGCCACTGGTCCATGAGTTCAAAGGGAGCAGAAAGGGCAAACGGTTGGGATGACTCTGAGCATGATGAAAATAACTTCTGGAAGCCAGCTGCAGAGAGACTGCTCAGAATATTGAAGCAATATGGCTTGCTTGTATAGCCTGAGACAGCAAGGAGGGGAGAACAAACAAAATGCAGGAGGGAATACACATAATTTGCTGACCTAATCAAGTGCAGACAAATACTAATGACACACCAGTTAAAATACCAGAGTGGACTGAATGAAAGAAGAAAATTTTAGTCATACAGCTTTTGCAGGAAATTCTGTGCAGAATCATCCTCAAGCCTAGAGACAGAGAAAAGTTGGTCTCCATTTTGCACCAGCTCAGAGAGCTATCCTGACATATCAAACTGCAATCTTAAATTCAGGGTTCTACAGCATTTTTGTTGCTATTTCCCTATACTGTTATTTAAGAACTGGTACCAGGATTCTTACAGAAATTTTCTTTTCCTCAGGATTGCTTTGGCTTGTCAAGAAAGTCTGTGCTTCCACATGAATTTTATAATAGATTGCAATGAAATTTACCGTCACATAATAGATTGCAATGAAATATCAGTTAAGTGGAATTCATTGAAGATTTTCATTATTCAGTCCAAAATAGCACTAATTCTGCCAATCCATGTTGTCTTTCCATTCCATTGTGACTTCAGATGTTTCTTCTCTTTTATAATTCTTAAAACAAAGGTTTTCATTTCCTTTGCAAGGTTCATTTAAAGGCATTATTTTTAGGTTGTAGTGAATGATACTGTTTGGTAATTTCTTTTTAATCTTTTCATCACTAGTTATAAAGAACAGATTATGTTTTATTTTTTATATATTATTTCTCTACTGAAAACAATTGTCATTTAATAATGACAGATTTTTAAATAAAATTACTTTCAAGCTAAATTTAGCAACATATAACATAATTTATGAAGCATTACCAAGTTGGTTCCATTCCTTGAAAAAATAGTTCAACATATAGAAGTCATTTAATATATCGCAACACATAAGAAGAGTCCTGGAAAAAATTCACTACATCAATCCAGCAGACATGAAAATATCACTTGACAAAAGTCCGTAAAAGTCTCAAAGAAAATACCCATTTATGACAAGAAGCTATGGAACAAAATAGAGGAGACAGGAATGAGGCCACCTCTTAAGCCATGGCAATGTGACATGATTCGATTTTAAGTTGCACTTTTTGTTCAAAAGCAATAATGAGTATTTTAAATCTCCAGGCAGAACATTCATTAAAAGGAAATTATTCACTGAAAACTTGTTCATATTATATATTTGGTGACTAGCTTTCTTCCTTTATTCTACTTATTGTTCTATATTATTACATTTTAATATTTGTTTTCTTCTATTTTTCCTATATAATGTTTTCTACTTATTGTCTTGTAGAAGTCACATAATATTACCTTTCTTGGGTGAAATGAAGTGCTACTGATAAAATCCATATTCTTATTTTGGTCTCTAATGATTACTAAGGAAAACTAAATTATACATATTTCATAATGTTACTATTGTTACCTACATGAGTGATTCACATCTCTAAGTTGTTTATTCTTTCTGCACTATATCAGGAGATTATAAACTCTAACCATGACAAACTCTTTGAGTGTCATTGTTAATATCACATTATCACGTTGGTTAGTATGTTACTGTGTCTTCACTTGTATTTTTAGAGACAGCACGTTATGTCTTCTAGACAGACTTCAGACTTGAACGTCTCATCTTCAAAATTACAAGTGATACTCCAGTTCTTTTTGCTATATTTCTTCTTATTTTAATATTATAAGTTCAAATTTATCCTTACACTGTTGGAGATACTTTGGTACTTTCATTGTGATAACATTCCAAAGCAACATATTGATTCTGCTGTGGAATTCATGGTTCCTAATACTCCTTGAGGACAAAGCATGTGAAAATATCTGACTACAATGAAAAAGAGAACAGGCTATTGAGAGTGGAGATTTTATATGTAACTACTATTTTTCATGTTATTACTGGATCTAAATACTCATCATAATATCAGGAGTAAACTAAATTCTATTCCTTCTTATTTAGCAAGAGCTATACTCTCTTGAATATGGAAATAAAAACACAAAATCAATCACATCTTATTTCAGTCTGTTAGTAGCTTTATAACTCAGATTGTCCAATCCAAGAAGCTATGATTCAAATGTTGGCTTAACTTTTTATTTCAAATTTTGAAAAATACTAAAGGACACAGAGATATATAACAGTTTGACTTCAAAAGAGTTAAAATTTTTATTTTCTTGTTAGTGAGTATACTTATTGTTTGGTCAATAGATAATAGTATATTGTTAGGAAATATTGGGTGATATGGCTGCACCTTAGGTACCTGTAACTATGTCTTCATTGAGTTGCTGATTTCTTAGGCTACTTTATTCTGCTTACCTATTCATAAAAGGATTTTACTCATCTTCATGTGTATCTTTTCCCTTAGAAACCTCATCTCTTTCCAGCTGGTGAAAGAGAGTACATATACTTTCTAAGATAAATATAATTCAGTTGTAAAGACTAACTATATCCTTCAATGTAAACACAGTATAGTCTAAGATCAGACTTGGTGGTATTTATTCTGTTATGAGGGGTCCTTGTTTCTATTAATGAACTGCTTCTTCCAAGAGCAGACTATTTAAAACCAATGCTATATTGTAAGAGTAAATATTTCCTGATAATAAATTAGTCACTCTCTCTAAAAATTGAAAGGACTGAATAGTATTTAAAAAGGAAAAATCCTCATTATATTAAAGTGAATACATATGCAAAGATAAAAAGGGCAAATTACACCATAATCTTTTATTTTATTTTCAATGGATTTGTGGATGGTTTCAAGTAGGAAAATCTACACTTGTGTATCTAAAGAAAATACTCATGTACATTGGACATTCTGGTAATATTTGAAGGCTGAATATATATCTGTATTTAAATAAGAAATTGTGTATAACAATTTTTCTATGAATATCCCAATATAAATAGTTTTTTCTGAAAGTGGTTTAGAAAGCTGGAAACAAATTTTGGTTCCAGTCAAAATATCACTTTATTTATATCTCAAATTTACATTGAAGCTTGGATATCTCAAAACCTGAAATAAAGAATCTCAAAATAAACATAGCTATTTCTTTAAAAATGTGACTTCAAGATGACGATAGCATAATATTGAGAATTCTGTGACCAAACTACATTTCAGAAGTTCTAAAAGTTATTTCCCATAAATTTGTACATAACCATAGTTTAAGGATTTACTATTCATTCTGGTGTACATAAAATCCATTTAGAAAATTATGATAAGTATGGAATTTAAAAATGATCCTGATTATTAATGAGAAAATTATAATAGCTTGTCTTTCAAAGTGTATACCTTTAAGAAATATAAAATAATCTAACTTCATAGAGTTAACTTCAAAATTACACATTTGCTTATTTAAGTTAAAATATAAATAGATCTTCTCCTCCCTGCTCCCATTCTACTTTCCTTCTCTTTTGCCCTCCATTCTCCCCATACCCCCATGCTCACGATTTTCTCAGATCTTGACTATTTCCCCTTCGCAGGAGACTTCATGTATGTTTCTCTTAAGGTTCTTCTTGCTACCTAGCTTCTCTGAGGTCTATAGTCTAGTTTTCTTTTGCTTTATGTTGAATTTAAAACATTTTGCTAAACTTTAAGACACGTAAACAATCCCAGATATGGGTATCTTTCAAATATTTTGTTAAACAGAAATAGAAAAGTTTGGACTAGATAATCTAAGACACAATGCAAATAAATTTGAAATATTTTACTATTTAAAATTTATCATATTTTCCCCTAGCAATTTTTCTGCCCAGTCCCCCAATTTTCCTCCTTTCTATGTCCCTACCTTCATTAATTTCCTCATATTCTATTATGTTATATACTATCTGTACTCATAAGGACCCAGCTATCTAAGAATTTTTTCTATACAACATGATCTTAGCATCTGTGGAAAGCAAATTGACTCTAAAAGCACCAAGAATATCTTAGTGCCCCCTTCTATCCCTTTTGTCCTTGTGCCTGTTGTATATCAGTACTCCATTATATTTGTGCCTGTATCTTTACAAAATGTTTTAAAGTCTATGTTCAATGCCTACTGTGATTCTATGATGTTAGTTTTATTTCTTGTTTTAGCTTTGATGAAGGCTTACTTTGTATATTCTGAATCTTTCAAGAGTGATATGACCTTTAGGTTTTTCTTCTATTAATGGAAGCAAATAAGTTGAATTTTATGAGAAATCACAGGATTTACTGATTGTTTTGTGCATCTTTTCATTCCACAGATATCAATTATTTTTCTATATTTTGTTTTCTCTATAATTTCCATAATCAATATGTTAGTTTAAAAAGTACAAAAGAATTTATTTAAAGCATTTATATACCAATAGTCTTTTTTAATATTAGAACTCACAAACACAGGACTCTTTTTCTCCTGTCAGGTTGTCTGGTCTAGCCTTGCTGTGAGAGATTTTCCCTTGTGTTATATTATCGTTTTTGTTATATTCTTGTTTCTTGGAAGTCTGCTCTTTTCTGGAGGGGAAAAGATGAGGAGTGTATTTGTGGGAGAGAGAAGGTGAGGAAGCTATGAGGAATGGGGGGGAATGAACTGGGGTCTGGATTTATTTTTTGGGAGGGAATTTTTTATCAATTTTTAAAATAGAGAGAATAAAAAAGAAAATTGACTAAAGAATTATTAGATTATGTGGTTGGAAATGTGGCTCAGCAGTTCAGAGAATGTGATGCTTTTACAGAGGTCCCATGTTTATTAATTTTCAATTGATATCTTTAACAAACACAAACAATTTGATTTAAACTACCGAAGTATTTTAGTTCAGAGTCCAAACCCATAGGGAACTTACAACTGTATGTAATTCTAGCTCTAGGTGATTTGATTCCCTCTTCTAGCCTCCACTTTCACATGTACTACCCCTACCCAGCATACATAATTGAAAATATATATATATATATATATATATAATAACAGTGATTAAAGAAATCATGATTTTAGGGAGAAGGGCAGAGAGTAGCAAAATTATATAATTATATTATAAATTATAAAATAAAAATATTAGGCATATATGTATCTTCATAAAATGATAAATATCCTAAATAACACTTAAATTTCTTCAAGTAGGAGATATAATAAAACATATACTTGAAATATTATTTAATATTGCTTATTCATCCTCATAGAAAATCTACTCAAAGCCTCAAAAAGCTAAGAGATATTACCTTATCTCTTGCTTGGCCAAAATTATCTCTGGGCCTGTACCTCGAGGCCTATAGGACAAAAAAAAAGCCTGGCTCAAGTTCAGGGCTTATACCTCGAGGCCTGTAAGACAAAGAAAATCCTAGCTCAAGTTTGAGGGATCCGAGTGAGAAGGAAACAGCAAAATCTAGGTAGATGCCTCTCCAGCCAGAGGGATGACTCGGCTGTCTCTCATTGGCTGGAGGTACCCACACATCACACCACATCACTTAAACTTTATAAGCTGATGCTCACATAAATAAACTGAGTTCTTGCTTTGACTCAACTTCCTATTGCATCTGATTGCCCTGCATCATGGGGCTGCGGAATGGGCAAATAGCATTCTCTCCTTTCCCTGGTGAATTAGGAGGCTCAGGAAGCCTAGCAACTGGTGCCCAATGTGGGGCACTGGTCCCAGGGCCAAGCAGTCATCCAGGTGAGTGGGATTCCACGATGGGTAATACAATTTTGAGAGGAGACAGCCAAAGAGGAGCAGGAAAAGGTCAAAGATCTAGGAGCAATCTGCTAAAAGTGCAAACTTGTATAGCCACTTTGGAAATCAGTATGACAACGTCTTAGAATGTTAAGAAATTATCTACCTCAATACCCAGTAATACTGTTGTTAGATATACACACAAAAGACATTCAATCATAACACAAGGATGTGCTCAATCTTGTTTATAGCAGCATTATTTTAATAACCAGAACCTGGAATATACAAACTTCTTAACATTGTATTCTCCAATGTAGACCACATTCTGGGCGATAAGACTAAAATAGTCTGAAGTTTATTTCCAAAGTTCAATATAATGAAACCAGAACTTAGTTGCAGAAAGATAGTTAGAAAATTTTCAAGTAGTTTCAAAATTAAAAAAATCAAAACATATCATTAATAAAAGTTATTTTTATTCCATTAGTAAAAGTTAAAATATTACTTATAAAATATTGGGTGGGCATCTTGAAAGCAGAGGCAAGAGAGAAATTAACATTAAACATACATGTTGAAAGGAGAAAGATGAAAGGGTTAAATTTAGTAATCATATTTTATCATGATAACAAAAATTAAGGTGAAATCAGTAAATTCAGACACAAGGAAAAAATAAAGAAAAGAATTTTCAGCTCTGTGAATACTAAAATATGGCTGATAAAATTCTGGGCTATGAAAACAAGGGAAGACAGAAACTACTGATGTGAAGTATAAAGGAATGCCATAGCTACTGATCCTTTAAACAAAGAAAAGATAAATAATAACTGAAAGCATTCTAGAGTCACCAGGTGACAAATCACTGGATGTGTTTGTGTTGGAAAATCTGCACTAGGTTTACTGAGGTAGAAAGTCCAGTCCTACATGCCGGACAAACAAGACCCAATGGAACTGAACATTGATACCCATTGCTGTTTCCTGATCTGGATGCCATGGGGCCAGATCATTTCACTCCTTCCAATAATGAGACAAACAAATGCTTTTGTTGTCGTAAGTATCACAGCAACAGAACAAGTAACTAATACTGCACCTAACTCACACAATGGGAAAAGGGTGGTCAAGACCAAACTCTAACAAACTTGAACCCACACTCTCTCTCTCAGATGAGTTCACCTGTGATCTCGCGCAAGGTTTAAAGAAGCAATGCTGTCATCTGTTTTCAATCATCTCACTAAACAGAAGAAAGAAAACACTTTCAAACTGAACCAACAATTTAAGGCTATCATTATGCTAACAATAAATTAGAAAGCTGGCCCAAGCATGATGGCAAATGCCTTTAATCCCAGCACTTGGGAGGCAGATGCAGGCAGATCTGTGTATTTGAGGAAAACTTGGTCTACATGTGTTAACTGCAGGATAAGCAGGATTACATACTCTATGTTTAAAAGAATGAAACAAACTAACAAAAACAAAAAACAACCTGAAACAAAATAAAAACTGTATTCATAGGCGTAGATTTAAAATCTTCAGTAGAATTTTTACAAATTAAGCTTAATTGATGTGGAAAAAAATCAAGTATGATTAATCCTAGATATGCATGATTGCTTTAATACTTGAAAGTCAATCACTGTAATTTATCTCACTGCTAGATAAATGATGAAACTCATGGATCAGGGGACCTGATAGATGAAGTACTATACAAAATTTGATAGTTCCTTATCATTTAATACTTTCAAAAATGGAATTGCAGTCTTTTTAGCTTAAGAGAAACAACTTTTAAAAAATTAACTTACAACTAACATTATATTTGCTGTAGCATACTCTTTCTTAGGTTCCAGACATTTTACTGGTCCACCCATTCAGCCAGCAGGATCACCCACTGGTATTCTGAAAAATACCTAGCCAGTCAAAAGGACCTAGACTATTTCATACATTGTGTGGCTGAGTCATGCATTGTATGGCTGTGTAAGGTTCTATTCACATGAACAAACTTTCTCTTTTAAGCAAGCACTGTCTACTTGTTTCACTGTCTTTCTCAGTTGATAGATTGCTACAACCCCCTTTCACCCCTTCCCTTTCCTAATAAACTCCCACGTGGGTTTGTTATACACTGTGACTCATTCCTCAATCTGCTGCTGCTGCTGAACAACAACATTCGCCCCACTCTATAAAGTATAATAGTTGAAATTAAAGTTGGCAAAATAAGGGGAAAGAAAAGATGATTCACACACAGATTTTTAAAGAATCTTCCTGTATTCATAGATTACATAGTTATTTATGTACTGTATTATTATTATCCAGAAGAGATGAAACATATTCTTGAAAGTTAGATGATACAGAAAGATATAAAAAATAGCCATTAAATATTTTTTAAAAGGTAAAGGCTATTTCAGATATTTATAATTAACACTTTCAATTTGAAGCTTTAAAAATATTGCTAAAACAAAAAATTAACTGTGTAGCTATAAATCTGACTATATATGCGAAAACTCAAAGGTCTGGTGAAATAAAAAAGCTAAGCGTTCTATACTGAAGAGATACCTGATGTTCATGGGTTGAAAGTTTAAAAATATAGGCATATGAGTCAAACAAAGAAATCCCAGAAATAAGTCCACATAAATATGTCTGAATAATTTTTAATAAAGAAACTTAGATTCTTTTCCTGGTGTAAGAAACTCAAGAGATACAGGTTTATTTGGCGCACAATTCCAGGCTACAGCATGGCAATGGAATGATATAGGTAAGAGCATGTAGGAGCTGGTCTGTTCCATCACACCTCCAATCAGGACACAGAGGTATAGCTCCACAAGGCCACTCACTTCCCTTCCTTCATTTACGAAGTCTAATATCTCAATCCTGGAATAATAACACCCACAGTGGATGAGTCTTCAAATCTCAATTAGGGTTATCAAAGTAATCCCCACAGGTATTTCCCAGAAGCTCATCTCCCAAGAGCATTGATTCTGTAATTTGAACATTAACCACCAAAAGCACTGAATACAACAGAATAACAGTGTTAACTGTAAGCATAGGTACAACTTGCTGTGTTCAGAAAGTGAAAAGAAAGAGAAAACAATTTCCAACTCCCTAAATACCTTTTCAATATCACTGTTACAATTAATTATAAACTCTGAAGTTATAAAACATGTCAAATAAATTACCAGGAAAAATCCTGAATGAACTTAAATTAGGTGCCTTTTTAGATATAATGTCAAAATGATAGGCAAAAATAAATCAATAAAATAGTTTACTAAAAGTTCAAATTACTCTGAGAAAAATGTTGTTAAGCATATTAAAAGGCAAGTCAATAACTCATGTAAAGTTTCACTGGGTTACAAAAAATAAACAAAGAAAATTTACATAAATGATCTCCACAATAAGCCTAATTTTTGGCATTTACATGTAAGTGTAGAACAATTTCATTATTTACTGGAAAAATTCTTTAGTGTAAGTAATATTTCTCATTAAGAGAATGCAACGCTTCATGTTTCCTGGCTGCCCAGACCCAAAATAATTACAAAGAAATCGTATTAACTACAATAATTCCTGGCCAATAAACTCATGCATATTTCTAGCTACCTCTTACATCTTGAATTAACTGATGTCTATTCATCGATGTATCACCACAAGGATCATGGTTTGCCAGTATATTTTCAGGGCATCTGTCTCCTTCGGCAGCTACATGGAGTCTCTACAACTCTGTCTTCTGTATTTCTCTATCTCTACTTGGAATTTCTGTCTTGCTCTATTTTGTATGGTCATAGGCCCAAGCATCGTCTTTATTAACCAACTATACATAAATATAAAATATATTCACAGTATATAGATGTGAATCCCACATCACTTTCAGAGTGATGGTGAAGTCTCAATCACTTCCCAGCACATGGTTGTATTCCTGAAATAAAGTATCTGCAAACATAGTTTTCCTATGAAGAAACGCTGACTGCACATTCCTACTGAAGATTTGTATTAGCCATCTTGTTGGATTTGAAATGTATGTAATAAAATATTGAGCCATGTCTTGTCATAGGATTAATTTAAGTACTTTATTTTCTTCCCTATAGAAGCATATTTTATCCCAACAAGAGAATAACCAATTTCATATGTATCTTTTGACACAATTTTAAAAAATAAATATACTAATACAGTTTAGAACATACTAGGAAATAAAGGCACAATATGAAGAAAATTTTAATCATTTTTATGTCATAGACCAATGGTAAAGCACAGTTTGTGTACTGAGTAGTTTCTATTTGTAATGTATAATCTTGATTGTTGACTTGATGGGATTTATAACAAGAATGTAAACAAATATCTCTGTGGGAAGTTTCTAGACTAAGGTAATTGATATGGAAAGACCCAGCTTTAACAGTAGATAGAATTGTTCTCTTCTGGAACACTAGTCTGAACACAAGGGAGAAAGGCAGGATAGCACCATGTTTACCTCTGTCTGATTCCTGACTTGAAAGTACTACAAGATGCCTCAATAGCCTGCCTGCTTCCATGCCTTTCAAGACATGATGGACTGGACCTTCAAACTTTAAGGCAAACGGCTTTCTGTCCTTTAAATTGCATTTGTTAGATATTTTGCTGTGGTGATATGAAAAGTAACAGATTTAAAAAAAGTCAAAATATAAGGACATTGTTTTGATCAACTTTACAACATAATCCTTAGACTTTTGAAACTGTTTTCAATGGTTTGGAACTTTGGACTAGAAAGGCTTTTCAGTGTTATAGACAGAGCATAGTAATGGGTTGTTATATCAGATGTTTGGAAGGTCAGAGTTCTCAGAGAAATGTGGATAGGTCAGGTCAGGAAACAAACATTCTTTTGGGAACTTGGGAAGAGGCCATTCCTGTGCCATTCGTACAAACAATCTCAATGACTTCTGCCAAAGTCTGGGAACTTTAATTTGGCCAAGTGCAAGATTAATGGACTAATTTGTGTGTTAGAACAAACTCCAAGACAGATCAGATATGGCTGATACTTCTTTCTCTTATCCAGGTTCACAGAGAAAGAAAGTAAAAAGTGAAATAGTGAAGACAAGAAAAATGTTTGGCAGTGAACAAAACATGTGAACCAATTTAGCACAAAGGATGAGGCAATTTGAAAGCAGTCATACCTGTTAAAGAAAGCTGTGAACTTTTACTGGGAAAACAGGAAGATTCCTAAGATCACTCACTTAACATTCCATCTTTTTTGAGATATATACATTAATTTAAAAGGGAGCTCCTGTTGTGAGAATGCTGATAAATATATTCCCACCTCATTTGAAACAACTGTCTAGGAGAGGATTTTGACAGGTCAAACACACCGCTGGTGTAGTTCAAGGGATCAAGGCTACTTTTCAAGCTGCCAACAGAACATGGCAGTAACAGTCATGTGCTGCTACTGGTTGTGTAGGCATGAAGGATGCAGTTTGGAAGAGGTTATGAAGTCGTATACCATGGTGTCAGAGAACTGCTGAGTAGAGACAAGGTGTGGCTGGGACCCAATCCCTTCAAGGGGACCTTGAGAGTACACTACAAGAGGTGTGGAAGGTAAACGCCTGAGTACATCCCAACCTAAGTGTTGAGAACACCATTCTATAGGATGGAATCGTGGACTGAATAGAGACAGAGGAGGTGATGTGAACATCAGTGTTCCTCTTCATTTGTCTATTAACTGAAGATCCATGTTGGACGGCTGCCTCATGCACCTCCCCTCATTCCTTCACCACCACAATGGACTGGACTTTTCCCTTTGTAAGTACTTGACTTAGTTATTTTGCCACAGTAGCAAGAAAGATACCTTACAAAATCTTCATCAGGGGACTTTTCACTCATGTACATATTTGAAATGTTTTGTTTTTACCTTTTTTATTCTAAGTTGCTGAGAATAATAAGTGTTATAATAAAAATTGTGTCTCATTCAGTTTTTCTGTGTCTTTTGTTTTCTATAAAAACTGCTTATAGAAAGTTCATATCAAAAGTGATGAGCTCATCATATTTTGTTGAATATTATTCTACTGGTATAAGGTATTTTTAAAATAAAGTAATTTAATCAAACTGTTATTATTAGGTCTTGACAAAAAAACGTTTTCATTATTAGTTGATTTAGGAATAGAAACTCAAGAAAAAAATAATGAGTGTGGTATTCTGGTACCTCAATGAGAAAGTAATTTTTTACTGTATCTGTCCTGTTAGTCACGAAAGGAAAAGCAACATAATGGTTTGGAGTTCCACTATTGGACGTAGAAGTCATATTCTAAAGCCTTTACACTGTAGTAAAAGCAAATCTGGCTAGAGTTCATGTAAGGAAATTAAGTAAAAAAAAGTCTCATTAAATATGCGACAAAATTATATTCTCTCCAAATGCTTGAGAAGCATGCTAAGTGCTGGGCAGAAGAAAATTTAGTTTACATTAAAAAGGAGAATCCAAGCCAGGGAATTATGGCACATGCCTTTAATTCCAGCACTCAGGAGGCAGAGGCAGCCTGATCTCTGTGAGTTCAAGGCCAACCTTGTCTGGAAGAGCAAGTTCCAGGTGAGGCATCAAAGCTACATAGAGAATCCCTGTCTCAAAGAGAGAAAGAAAGAAAGAAAGAAAGAAAGAAAGAAAGAAAGAAAGAAAGAAAGAAAGAAAGNAGGGAGGGAGAGAGGGAGGGTAAGAAATTGAATCCAGGTTATTGAGTACAATTAAGTTAAAATTAATATATTTAGAGACTCATAGTGAAAGGAAACATATTGGCTCAGGGTCTCCAAGACCAAGTTCCTAGCACAAAGGAGAATTATTTTCCCCAGAGGAACAGAGGGCAAGGAATAAGAGAGAAAGACAGGAAGAAGAGGACCAGGGAGAAGGGAAAGGGGACATGCGTATTTTTCTGGAGGGACAAACAACTGCCTATGGGTAGAGAGTAGACAGACAGATGTGGCATGTAGGAAAATGGAAGTTCAGAAAGGCACACAGGGAAATTCCATTTTAGGATGAAATGTTTAATTTTAATTGGGAATATTAATTTAGTGATTAAAGGGGGCTTTTGATTGCTGGACTTCATTACTTTGATAGCTGGATCTTGGTAGTCAGCCTTGGGAGGATGAAGTGGTCAAATAAGAGAACAAATCTAGGTGGTTATCTTTAGGAATATAATGGACAAGGCCAGTGCTGTGTCTGTCACACTCAAGCTTTCCAGAGTCCCTTCACATAGAAGGAATCAAAAAGAGAAAAGATTAAAAAGAAACTGGCTTTTGTGCATAGGTAACATTGCTGGAGCTCTGGAAAGTGTGAACACTATGGGATTTAATAGGTTCAGTTAGAGAAACGCAATAGGTCTTAGACGTGAATAAAGGTTCTGAAGAACACTGAATAAAGTCCTGGTTATTTAATGCTTTCATTAAGTAAATGTGCTTCTGATTGCTTCAGGTCTTTAGGAAAACAGTCAGTATGCACTTGGTATGAATGCTGTTTGAATGTAGCAATGGATATACTGGGTGTGTTTTTTATAGGCCAGTTGAGTCCATTGATATTAAGGGATATTAATGACCAGCGATTGTTAATTCCTATTATTTTTGGGTGGTAGTGTGTATGTGTGTGCGTGTGTGTGTGTGTGTGTGTTTTCCTTCTTTAGAATTTTCTGCTGTGGGATTTTCTATTGACTGTGCTTTCGTGATTTGGTAAGAGGATAAGGTACATAAAGTTATGTGATAGAAGATTTAGAAAATATTGAACTTGTACCCAGCGTCTTCATTGTGGGCCAGGATCCTGTGTGGTAATATAGAAATGAAAAGAGGTGTCATCAAATTTTTGACAACATATATGGTTCTGAGGGCACAATGACAAAAAAAAAACAAGCAAATACCCTCAGACAAAAATTAGGACGAGCTCTGGGAACTCCATTGAAGAAAAAGAGGAAGGACTGTAGGAGCCAGAGGGTTTGAGAACACCAGGAAAGCACAGAATCAGCTAAGCAGGGCTCATAGAGTCTCACAAAGACTGAAGCAGCAGTCATAGAAGCTGCATACATCTGTGTTGGGTCTTCTGCATACATGCTGCAGTTGCTTGGTTTAGGGTTTTTGTGGGACAGCAAACCATGTGGGTTAGGGTGTCTCTTACTTTTCTGCCTGCTCTTAGATCTTTTTTCTTCTACTGACTTGCCACATCCAATCTTGATAGGAAAGTTTGTGCCTAGCCTCATTTCATCTTGAAATATCTTTTTAGGTTGACATTCCTGGGAGGCCTACTCTTTTCTGAATCGAATGGAGGGGTAGTGGACCTGATGGAGAGGGGAGAGGGTGGTGCAGAAAGCAGTGGGTAGTGGCTGCAGTCAGGATGTATTGTAAGAGAAAAATAAAATACAAACAAAGAAACAAATAGAAATTACCATTACTACCATGACAATGGGGAGAAAATAACCTGCATAAAGAACTTGAATGAATAATGAACTTTGATGCAAAGTTATTGAACCTGAATGTATAATACACCAGCACTGATCCTAGTGCTGTTTGCTAGTGTTGGGTTATGTGACTTCACTGAAGTCATGTACACTTTGCACACACATACCTTCACAGAATGCAAACAATGAATAATGGCAGAAAATCACAGTGCTTGCTCTACATACACGATGCTCTGACAGAACACAATGTTTTAATAAATGCCAAAATAAAAAGGAAAGCAGGAAAAAGAAGACTTGAATGTTTCTGGCCACCATTCCTCAGGAGCATATACCTGTCAAATTTAGTGTAACATTTAATTGTGTTCTGTAAGGATTTAGTTGGATTTGTTTTTCTCTTTTTAATTTACTTTTCAAATTTCTATTCTGTTTTCATTTAAAAAGTCAGTAAATAGATTTTACTTGTGATTAAGATAGAAAATTTCAATTAGCTATAATATACTCTCCTATGTTTGCAATATATATCTATACAAGACAGCATTCTCAGCACTGAGAATTGTAAAAAGAATAATTATTGATGGTGTTCTGTGTATTTAATGCCAAATATTTATCCATGATATAGTCATGTAAAAACAATTACATTACATCAACATGTAAATTTGCTACTGCTTTGGATGCTATATTTTTAAGATGTATTTATTTAATGTATGGGTGTGGATGCCCACATGTATTTATGTGTACCATGTGTATGCAGGTGTACTTACAGTACCTAGCTGTCACTTACCCTGGAACTGTAGTTGCAGGCAGCTGTGAGCCAACTGATACTGTTTCTGCAAGAGCAGTAGTGCTCTTAAGTGTTAGTCCATCTTTTTAGCTCACTTTACACTTTTATTATTAATGAATACTTGATTTCTATACTTCCTTATATACTCTTATACTGTGGTTGTATAAATTTTTTTACAGTGAAAAGTGGTTCAATAATGGCTGAGGTTTAATAGGCCCTGAACTATAAGAATGCAGTGTTATTGGAATGCAGAGGAAATTATTGTGATCATTATTTAACTTAATAGTGTTTTTCAAGGATACAAAGATTATTTTCAATGATATTCATAGAGATTTATATATTCTATCTGGCTGCAAAATTCCCCTTGAAGAAATTGCACTACACTAGTGTAGTAGCAAATGACTAAAAAAGAATAATTTCCTAAAATAGTGGGTAGTTTAAGATATTGTTAATATGGTCAGAGAGATAGTTCATCAAGGAAAGGTGCTTGTTATTCATATCTGGTGATCTGAGCCCACGTAAACAGAGAAGGCGAGATTTGAGTGACTCATATTCAAAACACACAAACAACACATTAACAATATAGATATAGTTGATAATCTTGCATATTTTACTTTAAGAAGGCAAATGACTAAATTTAATTCTAAGATGTTGATGTGAAGTGAGACACAGTATTTCATTTGAGAAAAAAAAGCTGAGCTGGAGATGTCAGTGGTAGCACATGCGTATCAACTTCATGGCCCTAGGTCAATCCCCAGCATATCACAAAATAAATAAAAATATTTTAAGCAAAATAAATAAAGCAAAAGAAACAGAATCTCACTAAAATTTTAATGTTATGTCTTCATAGAACCAACCCAGAATAAGAAAGTTTTGAAACTCATTTATAGAGAATACTGCTGGTTTATAAACAATGCTTTTTAAAATGCCTACATAAACTTCACAGCTAATTTGAGAATGTTTTACAAGATTTTTTTCTCTGACAAGCTTAATAGCAAGTGTATACAAATCGTTTTCTATAAAACAAAAACCATAAAGTCTATATACGACCTCCTGTGGCACAGACAAACTACGTCATTCTGTAAGCAAAATAATGCATTAGCACTTTCCGCAATGTACTATTGAAGGCTCTTTATACTTTGCATAATGACAGTGTTGACCATAAAGAGAGGTATATTCTTTTTACTATCACTTTATGTTCTCAGTAGAATGTTTTATTAGGCTCCTGGGTAGCAAATTAATTTGAAAAATTCTCTTAGACTGTGTATGTGCCTTGAAATATTTGAGTGGTTTATTTTGCTCTCCTTAATGTTACCTATTTACATTTTTGTCATTTTGTGGATGCAATTGCTTTTCAGTAATAACTATACACAGTATTTTTTTAATATAATGAAATCCAAGTTGAAATTGCAGGCAACTAACACTTAGAACTGAGGAAGTTAGCAGCCCTCCTATTGAGATGACTATTAGAGTTAATTTTTGCATTCAAAGATGTAATCATGCAACCTCCCCTAAATTCATTCTTTTCTGAATAATGGAATAATAAAATGTTACTCTGGAGACACATTAATAGTTTGCCTATTTATCCTTATTTATCAAGGAGCTACAGGTTTTCAAAGGAATAAAATTAGCCTTTTTAAATTGCACTTCTTAAGTATTTTTTTCTATCTTAATTCTAAACCAAAGCAGTAGAGTGTAACCAGGCTACGTGCAGTGGGCAGAGCAGCTGTGAAACAGAAGTCTGTTTATAAACTGCAGCAAGAGGAACAACTTTGTTCGTTGGATTATGGGACTTCAGCGCCTCACACCTTTCATTTAATAAACATCCAGAATAATTGTCATAAAGGGGAATGAGAGAGAGAGAGAGAGAGAGATGGAGGGAGGGAGAGAGACGGAGGGAGGGCGGGAGAGATGATAGAGGAAAGGACCATTGACTTAGTGTCAGAAAGACTGGGGTCAAGAGTCAGAGTGATGGAGATGGATACTTTATGATCATAACAGGAACAATTTATCAGGAGGAAGTCTCAATCCTGAATATCTATGCCCCTAATATAAAAGCA
>LOEQ01004961.1:131865-148357 GCA_001685075.1 Bramus lutescens | reverse complement strand
TAATGGGAGCTCACCAAGGCCAGCTGGACTGGGACTGATGTACCATGTGATCAAAAGGGACCCTCTGAATGTAGCTGACAATGAGGCCTGACTGAGAAGTCAAGGACAATGGCATTGAGTTTTGTTTCTGCTGCATGGACTGGCCTTGTGTGAGCCTAGTCTGTTTGGATGCTCACCTTCCTAGAACTGGATGGAGGGGGGGAGGACCTTGGACTTCCCACAGGGCAGAGACTCCTGACTGCTATTAGAACTGGACAGGGAGAGGAGAGGGAGTGGGAGGAGTGGGAGGGAAATTGGAGGTTGGGTGGAGGTGCTAATTTTTAATAAACAAACAAACAAACAACTAAATAAATAAAGAACAGGATAAGACACAAATACAGAGAAAATAAAAATATGCATTTGAAGGAACACATGTTAAACTACTATAAACTAATGGAAAAATTAAACTTTAATGAAGCAAACCAACATATTTTCTCATTTTTATTATTTATTCAGTCAATATACTCATGGAGGAAATATTTATGGATAAATATTCTGACAGGCACTTTACCTGTTATCGAGGACAAAACTGTGAATCAAGAGATTCAAGAATGTTAGAAATAAAAAGAATGGTGGGGAAAATGAATTCCACTGGATTAGGAACAATCACTTTATAAAAAAACATACAAATACAGTATATCAATTCTTCTTGTCTTCAAAAAACTGAATAATTCCTAGCATTTAAACTTCAGTAAATAATGTTTTGAGATTAGAACCCATCCTCCTACTGGATAGCTTCAACCAGCCTTAAGAAAAGAGAAGATTCCTCATTACAGCTTTATATACCATGGCAGAATAATATTCATGAGACACCTGCAGGTATTTGAAGAGAAACAAATGATGATGAGTGGATGAGTACGGAGGAGTATAGACTGGGGGAAGACGGGAGGTGGGGAGGACTGGGAGGAGAGAAGGGAGGGAATACATTGTTTGTGATGCAAGAAAAACAAATAAATAAACAGCAACAATAACAAAACAAACCAGAACCAATATAGTAACATAGGCAGAAAACTAGCAGGCATTTCCAGAGACTGGTTATTAACATAAGATGATTTAAGAGAGTAGAGCATGGTCAGATAATTTATGGTCTTGCAAACCAATGTAAAAATCTACAACTTTGACTCTACCAACAGAATGAGAGAAAGATAACGAAGAGAGGAAATGATTTTCTCTGGAGCTCAGCTAAGAAAGCAGCAGAAGAGTCTTAAAACATAAAGCCCAAATGAAAGTCACAGTCAATTCTTTTATCCCTCACTGGTATGGTAAACCAGAGGCTAAAATAGAGAAATCACCCTCCTTGTCTGCCCTTCCATTCTCTCCACAGAAACTTGCATACACCAAGAGTAATATGCATCAGTACAGATGCTGAGAATTTGGAACAAAAGGCTTCCACACTCTTCTATTGCAGAAGCAGAAAGAAAGGATGTCAGGAAACCTAAATGAAAATGGTGACCTGTTCTTTCTCCTTGCTCCCAACTTAACTAAATTCTGTTAGAATACAGTTGAATTACATTTTTTGGAAAAAAAATGGTGTTGGCAGCAAAATCTGAAGAAAGATTCTATGCAAAGTTTCCAGGAAAGCAACTTCTGAAGAGAGGTCCCTAATGTCATCTCCTTCCCTGACTGTATGAGCCACATGCCCTACTCAGCAAGAGAGGGCCACTTCCTTTGGTGATCCACCCAGGAAAGCATTTGTTGCTTCTGTCAGGCCAATAAACTCACAGGTCTTTTAAGCTAAAGGACAGAATTCTGCAATATATAATATTTTCAAATCTTGTCTTAAGACATATATTTTGTCCCTCCCTCCCTGAGGAAAAGAACAGAACATACACAGCTTGTTGATAATGATCTTTCCTATTTAAGATTTACTGAATACTAAAATGAGGGCAAGATGCTTTTGTTACCAGGGAGAAATGTTCCCATCAAACTGTGTTATAAATAACACAGCCTGAAGGCCATAAGACATTCCAGTAAAAAAAAAAAAGTTACAACCTGTATTTGATCTCAGATCACACACACACAAAAAAATAAAAGTAAAAGTCACTATATGTGAAAAGGAGTGGGAGATCATGAAATAGGAGAAAACTAAAGAAATTGTACTGAAAACCTTCGAAAAAAAATCTAGTCGTTTTATTGTATTTTACCCCAAACATAACATACACATTTTAAAAAGGTAAGAATAGAACAAGATATTTATGTTGAAATTTATGAATTTTATGATGTTAGGTATCATGACTCATATGCATTATTACAGTTATGGAGAATTATTGAAATTATTAGAAAGCAAAAAAAAACTATTTAGTTAGTAAAAGTTTTTATGTAATCGTGGCTATAGTTCTGAGACTATCATATGTATTCCGGCATTTGGGATGATGACAGCTCAGGAGTGAAAAATAACGGACTCCCTGAATATGAATTTCCTGATATTCTCTTTAGCATGCTTCCAATGTTAGAATCCTTGCTGTTTGCCAGACTTATCTGTAATACCTGAATATTTGATCTCTTCATGCTGTAAATTGGGAAAAGGAGACAGATGGAAATGGTTTACATAGTAGAAGTCTGGATTTGTGAACTAATTACTTGTGGAGAAGAGAAAAAGATAAACATTTATTTGAAGCTTTCTCATACAAATTTGCCTTCATCTCCTTATCTAAGTACTTATATGAATTTGATGAGACTCGACTGACCATGGGTTTTCTCATGCATTCCAAGGTTCAGCCAAATTAGTTGACACTCAGTCCAGTCAAAAAACATGTAACAATATGCAAATGACACAGAAACATTACAAAATGGGATGTTAAGGAAGTAGTGCAAACATTCTACATACAATTAACTCTGGTGTGTGTTTGTGTCTGTGCTGTTGAACATTGATATGTGGCTTTTTTCTTGCCGATTGCCCTTGTTGAGCACCATTTTAATATGACTATATATGCATCAATTCATGAAATCAATTATATTTTAAACAACCATCAATAATAATTCAATTAGATTCCAAATAAACTCATGTCTGTTTTTAGAGATTAGAGGCAGTATGCTTCAGAGAGCTTAATCAAATTTCCAAGGGCACAAAGCAAGAATCTGGGACACCTAGAAATACTTACTGTTGCGACAACATATATTGTAGCATTGAAGCTGTCCTCATCCAAACTAAAGTGTTAACATGATTAGAAAAATAATTATAGCAAAACTAGGTGACAAGAAGGACACGAAGAGGTAAAGACATGGAGGGACCCAGGAAAGGGAGATGGTTAAGATCTCCTGGGTAACTGGGAAAGGGAGTAAAAGGCAGGGGATGGGGGTTAGGGAGAAACCAGGTGCTAGGAAATTCCCAGGAATCCACAAGGGTGACCCCAGCTAAGACTCCTCCTAGCAATAATGGAGAGTGTGCCTGAACTAGCCTTGCCATATAATTAGATTAGTGTCTACCCTAATTGTCCTCATGGAACCTACATTCACAAACTGATAGAAGCAGATTCAGTGATCCAAAGCCAAGCACTGGGATGAGCTCCTAGAGCTTTGTTGAAGAGAAGGAGATGGTATCATAGGAGCAAAGGGGATCAAGATCATAAATGGGAAAATGACAGAGACATCTGACCCCAGCCAGTGGGAGCTCATGGACTTTGTACTGATAGCTGAGTATCCCGCAAGGGACTGAACCAAGCCCTCCGAAAGTGGGTGACAGTTATGTGGCAATCTATTGAGGGAGTCCCTGGCTGTGGGACCAGGTCTTATCCTGGGTACATGAACTGGCTTTTTGAAGCCCATTTCCTATGGTAGGATACCTTGCTCAGCTTTGAAACAGAATGAGGGGCTTGGTCTTGCTTCAACTTGGTATACTAGACTTTGTTTACTCCCAAAGGGAGATCTTACCTTTTCTGAGTAGCGGATAAGAGGATGGGATAGGATAAGGTGGGATGGAGGGAGAAGAGGAGGAAGGGGGAACTGGGGCTAGTATGTAAAATTAAATTTTTTATATAAAAATTTTGTTAGTGGTGTGGAAGTTTTGAGGGAAATTTGTATGAATTGTTTTTCTTTTTTATTATAGAGACCCCAGGAATCAATTTCAGTTCAGTAGAATTGGTCTCAAACATTTTTATTTGCTGAATCATTATACTTGCCCAGACAATCATTTTGATCAGTATATATTAACTGTACCAAAAGAATTTTACTTTCACACAGTCACATGTACATTAATGTGCTATGATATTTCCATACCAATCTACTCACTGTTGTCCCCCTTTATATGGCTTCTTCCTCTTCTCAATAGTACATATATGTATACAGGTACATATATTTTTATATATGTATGTATATACACATAAATTAATATAAATATATATTATATATGAATTTTTAGTTGTTTCTTTGTCAAGATCTTGTTTATTATTTGGAGAATTGGTTTACTGTAAATTTTTATAATTTCATATATTTTTCTGTTATTTTTAAAGCAATTTTAGGTTTTATTTATATAGGCTATCAATCCCTTCTGGAGAAAACTAATGCATAGAGAATTTTTTACCATTCTGCTGACTGTCTTTTCACTTGGGCAATTGTTTTCTTTGCCAAGGAGAAGTTGTTTAATTTCATGTGTTTCTAGTAATTCTTGCTGATATTTTCAGAACTGTAGCAGACATGTTTACTAGCTGTTTCTACTGCCTACATTTTGAAGCTCCCTATGTTTTCATCAATTAATTTGAAATCTTCAAGTTTTAATATTTAGATTTTGATTTATGTGTGCGTTTTGTATAGTATGTTGAGTATTAATCTACTTTTACATTTATACATATCAATATTTTATTTTTTAACATTACTTTTTGACCAGGTTTTCTTCTCCAGGTTAATGCTTTTGAAAGGTTATCAAAAAGTGAGTAACTGTAGCAGAAAATGTGTACTTTCTAGGTTTTTATTCTTTTTCATTAGTGTATATGTTTACATATTTTGTGCCACTTTAAAAAAAAACATAGGTTTGGGATGTAATTTGAAATCATGTATAGTGAAATCAGGTATTGTGATACCTCCAGCATTATTATTTTTCATCAGGATTGCTCTGTTATTAATTATGTTTTTTATTGTTAGTTTTAGAATTTATTTTATTTTTCTGTGAGGAAAATATTTCATAGGGACTTTGATAGTTGTTGCATAGAAATTTTATATTGCTAATGAAAATCCAATACTTTTTGCAATATTAATCAGACTGATCAATGAACATACAGATTATTTCTACCTTGGTATATTGTCTTCAATTTCTTTCTTTAGTGTTTATTGTTCTAATATTTGTAGTGATATTTTACTTACATAATTAGGTTTATGATTAAGTATATATTTCAAACTCTTCTGAATAAGGTTTATATGGATTTGTTCATAGCATGTAGATTATTTCTGTACAGATTTCCTTGAAAATTAGAATGAAAATATTTTGAATGACATCCTCTATAGTAATAGAACCAGACATGGACCAGTGTCAAGCCAAAGGGATATCTCTTTTAAGCATCAGAATAGGTAAATACCTCTGAGTTATACACTGGAGGTAGGTGAACAAGAGAAACAATTACTCTGTATGACTTTCTAGGCATTTCTATATAATGAAAACCATAAATTACTTATATGGAGAAAAAATGTGGTACAGACATGAAGAAGACTTCTGGAACTGTGATCAGAATTTCACTTTTGCTAATCACCAAACTGCATATGGCAAAAAGAAAAAAAAACTTGAGTGGATGTATTCTGATATCCATGTGCATGGAGCTTCCAACCTCCTCACTGACACACAAACAACATGTCTGGTTCCTAGTCATGGTGGGAGAGACAAGTTATTGTAATGACTTTCACAGTTTGAGCTCATTTCTGCTTAATTATCTCAGCAGGTCTATGTCCAGCCAAACACCTCTACATGACTGTACTTTGTGGCAGTTTTTCAATCACACTTCAGGGCAGGTTATAGTTAGATTTCCTGACCTGTGATTGCTTTTTATTTTCAGGGTTCCAGAGCATTTCTATCTTAAACTATAGGACTGTCATGATTTGGAACTTCAAAATATTACTCTGAGTTTTGGTATAGGTGCAATGGATTTTTATTTCCTTCAGCAAAATGTGAACAGCAGTATCAGATCCCCTTTACTCACCTCAACTGCATTTAAGGCTTGAGGAACTATGGGATTTGTCTGCTGGTATACTACACAGTTGACTTTCATTTGTGTTGCCTACTATCTCCAAGGTTACTTTGTGGTTCCAGTTTTAGGCTTCCTTTCCCCCTGATGCCAGGGTTTGTTTGCATACAGATTTCTATTTTCTGCATCACCTTTAAGTTTCTTTAAATGTTTCTATATCTACTCATCTCTTCCCTGATCTCTTTTTTGTTTGTTTGTTTGTTTGTTTTTGTTTTTGTGATGTAGTCTTTCTTTTACCATCTTAGTATTTGAATTCATATAAACTAGAAAAAAAAAACTGTCATCTCATCCCAGAATGTTTTTTCAAATCTTTATGTTTGACCTTATATTGTATACTTGCTGACATGAATGAATTATTTTTTTTTTTGTCTCAGAAGTTAGGCAATTTTTCTGTATTTGCCAACAAATAACTCCTATTGATGTTTTGACATTTTGCTTAAACTGAGTAATAAGCCACACTAGTATTAGTCACAATGTCAGTGATTGCAGGGAGATGCAATCCAGCATTGTCACCCATAACAGCAGGGATTTCTTCCACACTGAACAAGTCTAATCCTTGACTATAACACAGAAGACAATTATAAGATTAAGCAAAGTGAAACAAACTGAGTCTACTAACTATAGAGGAGATAGCACCTACTTTAGACAAGCCCTCATCATATCTTACACTACTGTGGAAGATGACAAAGAGGAAAAGAACTTCAAACCATCTATAAGCCTACAAATCACAACATTGACCAACCTAACAAGATACCTTCAAGGATACAGTAGTGGCATTTAGAACTAGGGTTAAATAACAGCCCTCTAAATGAACCTTAATACTGCTTAATGAAGAATATTCATATCCCAAACTTTGATGTTTGTAGTAAAACGAGCTGCGGGCCACTTCCCTCCGCCCAGCTCCCGGCCGCTTGGCTAGCTTATACCCCGAAATAACAACAGACAAATTAAATTCATTTAAACACTGCCTGGCCCATTATTTATAGCCTCATATTTGCTAACTCTCATATCTTAATTAACCAACATCTATTAATGTGTATTGCCACTTGACTATGGCTTACTGGCACAAGTCTAACCAGTGTCCATCTTTGAGAGGAGAGCCATTGTGTCTGCCACACTGCCTTCTTCCTCCCAGCATTCTATTCTGTCTACTCCACCCACTTAAGGGCTGGCCTATCAAAAGGCCAAGGCAGCTTTTTTTATTTAATCAATGAAAGTAACACATAGACAGAAGACCCTCCTACACCAGACGCTAGCCAATGATTCATGACTAGAGAGGTCATGAATGCAAGCAGAGGACCTACAGCTGCCACTCTCCTTATTCTGCAGTTTCCAACTGTATCCAGAATACTTATCTTTAAGTCTGGAGATAACTCTGATTCTCATGCTTCAACAAAGAAGCTTCTTTGTGTAGTTGACAGTGAGAGTTACAGAGATCTGCAAGCAGTGAAAATACAGAGAACAACTGATGATGTGGTATTCAACACTATTACAAACATCTACAATGAAACGCCTATACTTAAGGCACAGGAAACATCACAAATAAGGGGTTGGAGAGAGATGATGAGAGCCAGATGGTTAGGATTCTAGTGCTAAATAGTGTCTTCAAGATAAGAAAAGGAAAATATTTTCATGATATCTCAAAAGTATGGTCTCCTAAACCAGACCTGCTCTACAGCAGCACCAGTTAATATAATGTAAAATTGGGGATTTCACAAGTCTCACTGCTAGCTGAAAGGCTACAGCAAAGAACGACTTGAAGAAAGTACAATTTGTCATTTCTAGGAGAGAACCAATTAATAAGTTATCTAATCTCAAGTAGTGAGCCCTAAGCATACAGACATAGGAACAACTTAGCAATTGTGTGTTTAATACATAAAATATTACAACAGGCTATATTTAAAAATGCTTATATATTAACATGTATTATATATTGGTATATAATAGTTACATATACACATTTATGCAACAATAATTTGAGAGGAAGTTGGGGGATAGGTACAGTTAAAGGGGAGAAAAAAGGCATGGAAATTATTTAAACACAATACTTAGTTATGAAATTCTTTAAAATATTATATTAAAAACAAAAAACTGTATGCCTAACCACAATAAATATATCACGAACATAATCCCTGTTCTTAAGGGACAGGCAACTTTACAAAACAGGAAACAGATAGATTCTAAGAGTCAGAAGAATATGAAGTCTATTTTAAAATTGTGTCTCAAAAAATGTTGCATCACTTTCCTCTATAATATCTCAAATGCATCTTGTTCTAATGAGACCTGAATAAGTAAAATATCAATAGAAATGCCAAAATGGAGAGGTAAATATCATGACAGCCTTCCTTAGACTAAAAGTTACTGAAAACTAAGGATTGTTGAAAGCAAGAGAAATAGTCTTTCCCAGGCATTATTCCTATTATTGTTTATTCAGTACCAAATTATGCTGGCTAGTGTATATGTCAATTTTATAAAAGTTAGAATCAAGGGAGATGGAGGAGACTAAAATGAGAAAATGTCATTGATGTGGGATTCCCCTCTGTATGCTGTGATTACTCCTAATGAATAAAGAAAACCAGCTTGGCCTGATAGGTTAGAACAGAGCTAGGTGGGGAAAACTAAACTGAATACTGGGAGAAAGAAGAGCAGAGTCAGAGAGAAGCCATGGAGCCAGCTGCTGGAGACCCAAATCAAGCCTGCTTTGAGCCTATGGCAGAGCAGGGCAGAAAGAGCTGGGTGGAGAGGACTAGGCTGAATGCTGGGAGAAAGGAGGCAGAGACAGAAAGATGGAATTTTATCCAGTAAGCCACAGCCACATGGCGATACACAAATTACTAGAAATGGGTCATATTAATATGTAAGAGTTAGCCAATAAGAAGCTAGAGCTAATGGCCCAAGCAGTGATTTAAATAATATAGTTTCAGTGTGATTATTTCAGGGCTGAGCAGCTGGGAACCAACAAGCGGCCTCCTTACAACATGTCTTCATGAGATTTTGTTGTGGGCTAACTTTCTAAGCATTTTCTAAATTAGTGATTGATGGGGGTGGGAGACTATCCCATTGTGGATAGGAAAACCCTTTTTGACTAGTGGTCTCAGATTCTATGAAACAAGTGACTGGCCAAGCCAGGAGGAGCAAGCCAGGTAACATCACTCCTCTGTGACCTGTGCAACAGCATTTGCCTCGAGATTCACACCCTATTTGATTTCTTATACTGAATTCCTTAGATGATGAACAGTTGTATAAAAGTGTAAGCAAAATAAACCCTTTCCTCCCATGTTGCTTTTTGCTGTGGTGTTTCATCACATTGGCAGTACCATAATTAAACAGAAATTGATGTCAGGAATGTGACAATCATAATGATTTTATTTTCAGGAGAATTGTTGAAGGACTTTGGAAATTTGATCTAGAAAAGCCTTTGAATGTTATTGGACTATTCTGTAAAAACACAGAAGAATGTTGAGAAAAATTCAGACAATGAATTTTAGAGAGAAGTTTGAAGGTGTTGTAAAGACTCTGCTGTTGCCTTTTGCTGTTTTAAATTAAGAATATGAGGGGTGCCTCATGTCAGGGCTAAGCGAATTATGGAGAAAAGGAGGCAGAAAAATTGTAAGAGACAGAGGTTGCAGGAGACAACAAGAAATGGTGTTTATTAGACACATCAGTACTGACATACATATGAACTCTCAGAGACTGTGACAGCATACACAAAACCTGCACAAATCCAAGGCAGATGGAAATCTCAGTGTTGAGAGAGGAAAGAGGGCATAATTTCCCATCATTAGCCAAGAAGCTGACACCAATTTACAACCACTTGCAAACGAAAAATTAGTTTTAATCAACAGAGTTTCACTGGATATATAAGCCACATTTAAGGGCTGGCCCTATACCCATCAGTAGGTAGACAACACTACACAAATTCAAACATATTTTTATAGAATTTTTATTATCGTGCTTTGTGCTTTGTTTTTTTATCTTTCTTTAAAATTTTTAAATACATTTTACATACCAAGTATAGTACCCCCTCCTGCCCCTTTTCCCCTCCATCTCAACCCCCCCACACCTCCTATCCATTCTATAAAAAAGGTAATGTGCCTGGCACATCAAGTTGAAGCAAGACCAAAACCTAGCTTCTGTACCAAGGCTGAGCAAGGTATCCCACCTTAGGTAATGGGATCCTGAGAACCACCTCAGGCACTAGGGATAGGTCTTGGTTCCACAGCCAAAGGCCCCAAAAAGCAGACAAAGCCACAAAACTGTTGCCTACTTGCTGAGAATCTAGTTTGATTCCATGCAGGTTCCTCAACTGTCAGTCCAGAGTGCATGAGCTCCTAGTAGCAAAAGTCAGCTGCCTCCTTGATTTTCCCCATCATGCCCTTGACCAACCCTTCTTCAGATAATCCCATTTCCCTCTCTTCACCTGAACTCCCAGAGCTCGGGCCCAGAGCTTGACTGTGGGTTTCTGAATCTGCTTCCATTATTTACTGGATGAAGCTTCTAGATGATGATGAACAGTACAGTCACCAATCTGATTATAGGAGAAAGCCAGGTCAGGCTCCCTCTCTGCTATTGCTCATGTTGTCCTTATAAATTCCTGAGAATTTCCCTAGTGCTAGGTTGTCCATGGCCCCATAATGACTCCCTCCATCAAGATATCTCTTTCCTTGCTCTCCTTCTCCATTCCTACCCCAACTCTCCCATCCCATTTCCTCATGTACTCTTCCTTCATCCCTCCCTTCTCCTAAATATTCCACCTCCAATTCACCCAGGAAATCTCTATCTGTCCTTCCTAGGGTGATCCATGACTCTCTCTCTTAGGGTCCTCCATTTTACCTAGCTTCTCTGGGGCTGTGAATTGTAGCTTTGTTATCCCTTGCTTTGCATCTAATATCTACGAATGAGTAAGTACATACCATGTTTGTCTTTATGGGTTTGGTTTACTTCACTTGGGATGGTTATTTTCTAGTTTATTTTTGCCTGAAATTTTTTAAATGTCATTTTTCCTACAGCTGAATAATGCTGCATTGTGTAAATGTACCACATTTTCTGTATCCATCCGTTAGTTGAGAGGCATATAAGTTGTTTCTAGTTTCTGGCAATTACAAATAATATTGCTATAAACATAGTTGAGCATGTGTTCTTTTATAATATACCATCTTTTGGATATATGCCCAAGAGTGGTATTGCTGGATTTTAAGGTAGATTGATTCCCAATTTTCTGAGAAATTGACATACTGATTTCTAAAGTGGCTGTACAAGTTTGCACTCCTCCCAGCAGTGTAGGAGTATTCCCTTTACTCTACATCCTCTCCTCATAAGCTGTCATCAGTGTTCTTGATCTTAGCCCTTCTGACAGGTATAAAATGCTGTTCTGATTTGCATTTCCATGGTGACTAAAAATGTTGATCAATTGCTTAAATGTCTTTCAGCCATTGAGATTCTACAGCTGTGAAATCTCTGTTTAGATCTGTATCCCATTTAAATTGGATTATTTGGTATTTTGATGTATAGTCCCATATTTTATTTTGGAGATCAGCCCACTTTCAGCTGTGGGACTGGTAAAGATCTTTTCCCATTCTGTCAAAATAGGCTGCCATTTTTTCTTATTGACTATATTTTGACTTACAGAAGATTTTCAGTTTCAGAGGGTCCCATTTATTAATTGCTACTCTCTGTTTCTGTGCTTCTGGTGTTACACTGATAAAGTGGCTTCCTATACCAAAATTCTGAAGGATATTCCTACTTTCTCTTCTATTCTATGCTAGGTGTAACTGGATTTAAAATGAGGTCTTTGATTCACTTGGACTTGAGTTTTGATCTTGACATTAGATTTGGATGTATTTGTACTCTTCTAATGTCGATATCTGGTAATGGCAGCACCATTTGTTAAAGATATTTTCTTTCTTCCATTATATACTTTTGGCTTCTTTGTCCAAAATCTGGCATTCAAAGACACTAGGATTAATCTCACTGTCTTTAATTCACCAAGCTGTTTTTATTACTATAGCTCTATAGTAAAGCTTGAAGTCAGGGATGGTGTTGCCTCCAGAAACTTTTTGTAGGATTGTTTTGATTATTCTGGGATTGTTTTTCCAGATGAAGTTAAGTATTATTGTTTTAAAGTCTGAGAAGAATTGTGTTAGGATTTTGATGAGGTTTTCATTGATTCTGAAGATTGTTTTTTGTAAGACTGCAATTTTTAATATGTTCATTCTACCTATCTAAGAGCATAAGATGTCTTTATATTTTGTGATATAATCTTCAATTTTTTAAACACTTAAAGTTCATGTCATTCGGGTCTTTTTCTTGTTTTGTTAGAGTTACCCCAAGTGATTTTATGATATTTTTTGGCTATTGCAGAAGGTCATGTTTCTCCTATTTCTTTCTTGACTCACTTATCATTGTTACATAGGAAAGTTGCTGATTTTTTGAGTTAATCTTGCATCATGCCACATTACTGAAGGTGTTTTTCAGTTGTAGGAATTCCCTGGTAGAAATTTTGGGATCACTCATGTATAATGTCATATCATCTTCAAATAGCAAAAGTCTGACCTCTTTCTGTCCTATTTTTACCCCTTGATCTCCTTTTGCTGTCTTAACGTTCTAGCTAGAACTACAATTAAGATATTGAATAACATGGAAAGAACTGGACAGCCTTACCATGTTTTTGATTTCGGTAAAATTGGTTTGAGTTTTACTTCATTTAATTTGATGTTCGCTGTCAGCTTGCAGTATATTGCCTTTATTACATTTAGATACACTCCTTGTGTCCTTGATCTCTCCAGGACAATTACCATAAAGGGGTATTGGATTTTATTGAATAATTTTTCAGCATCTAATGTGATGATAATGTTTTGTTTTATTTCAGTTTGTTTATATGGTGGATTACATTGAAAGATTTTCATATTTTGTAGCATCCCTGCATCTCTGGATGAAGCATTCTTGATCATGAAGGATTTTTTGTGTGTGTTCTTGGATTTGGTTGGTCAGTATTTTTGTTGAATATTTTTGCAAAAACGTTTATGAGGGATTGGTCTATACTTCTCTTTCTTTGTTGCATGTCTTTGTGGTTTGGGTATCAGGGTAGCTGTAGCCTTATAAAAATTGGCAATGTTTCTTCTGTTTCCATTGTGTAGGACAGTTTGAGGAGTATTTGTATTTGTTTTTCTTTGAAATTCTGATAGGATGTTTTTCATTGGGAGCCTTTTAATGATTGCTTCTATTTCTTTATGAGTTCAAAGTTTTTTAAATTGTTTATCTGGTCTTAATTTAATCTTGATATGTTCTACCTATCAAGAAAATTGTTTACCTTTTTAAATTTTCCAATTTTGTGGAACACATTTTCTTAACATATGATTTAAGGATTCGATGTTTTTGACCCCATTTCATTTCTGATTTTATTAATTTGAATATTATTTCTGTGCCATTTTGTTAGTTTGGATGAGAGTATGTCTATCTTATAGAGTAAAACCTTTGTATCATTGATTCTTTGCATTGTTCTTGTTGTTTCTATCTTGTTGATTTCAGCTCTCAATTTTATTATTTCCTGGCTACTTTTCCTTCTGGGTAAGTCTATTTCTTTTAGTTTTAGAGCATTCATGTTTGTTGTTAAGTTGTTAGTATGAGCTTTCTTCAAATTCTTCATCTAGGCACTTAGTGCTATGAACTTTTCTCTTAGCATTGATTTCAGTAGTGTCCCATAAGTTTTGGTATGTCATACATTTATTTTCTTTGAATTCTAGGAAGTCTTTGATTTCTTCCTTCATTTCTTCCTTAATCCAGTAGTGATTCAGTTGAACATTATTCAGTTTTCATGATTTCATAGGATTCTATAAATTTTATTGTTGTTGTTTTCTAAAGCAGGACACCCTAATAATTGGAGATTCCAGTGCCATGGGACAAGCTCCAAGCATAGCAGCTTTGGGGTAGAGATAGTTGAAGCCTAGGAGATACACTATGTAAGATTACAGAAGACCATGTATGAATCCTACATTTTGGACAGTGATTTATTTTTGTGGTTTGAATTTGGCTACTTTTCTTTTGAAATAAGAATTTATTTAATTTATTTTTTATTTTATTATAGCCTACAATTCAAAGACTTGAACTTTTAAAAAAGGTATTGGAGTTTTATAGAAACTATGGATTATTAAAGTGAATGGACTTTGAAATTATTTGAATTTTTAAAGACAATGGAACTTTTGAGTTTTTAATGATTTATATTGTGACATTAATATTGATAAGGAATTTTATGAACAACAAGAAAGGAAAGGTTATGTTTAATAAGGAATGTGTTTTTGGGTCAAGTTAAAAACAGGTCAACTGGACCGACAAAATTTTATGTCAATTTGACTCAAGCTAGAGTCATCTTGTAGAAGAAAACCTCAGTTGTGAAAATTTGTCTGTAAAATCTGGCTGTAGGCAAGCATTTTGCACATTTTTTAGTTAATTATTGTTGTAAATGGAAAAACCATTGTGGTCGGTGACAACCTTTGCCTGGTAGACCTGGATTCTACAAGAAGAAAGACTGAGCAATTCAATAAACAACACTCTTCCCCATTCCCTGGATCAGTTCTTGTCTCCTGAATTATGTTTTGTTTGAGTTCCTGTCTTGACTTTTTTCAGAGATGAACAGTAATGAGAAATATCAAATAAAATTAGCCCTTCTCTCCCTAAGAAGCTTTTGATTGATTATGCTGCTTCACGACATCAATAACCAGCTAGCAAAAACCCAAGTGGTGAGTCCTGAAACAATGTACATAAAACTAAAACTCAAAGGACTGAGGAAGCTGTAGTTATATATTTATACATATATGTGACAAAAATATGAAAAGGAGGTCATAAGTTTAGATTGGGTAGAAGGAGATATGGGAGATGTTAAAGGGTGAATAGAAAAGGGTTACTATTACTCTGAAGAAACGCCATGACCAAAAACTAATTGCCAAAGATAGGATATATGCAGATATGTATGTAATAATAACTAAGAAAAACAGAGTTCATGGATTTTAAAGTCCATAAGCAAGGCTATATGAGAAAGTTCAGGAACAAGAACAGGAAGTAGAATGACAGATATAATTATAATCTTAACATATAAATAAAATAACAAAAAGTATAATCTATTCTAAAAATGAATGATAAAAATGAAATAAAAACATATTGGGTTGGGAATTTATTATGTTTAGATTTAAAATTGTTGATTCAATACACTAAATTGGTATACCACAATAAGGTTTTGCATGACACTTTTGTTTTTAACAAATATAGGAAGGTGGTTAATGATAGATTAGAAAAATACAAGCTGGTGGTTATGTCTCCTAAGCATGTCATGGATTTCCCCAACTGACCAGCAATTTGATAAGGGTATCTTTAGTATTTTCAATTAAAAGCAATTTATGTGTCCTTTTAATGTTTAATGGATCTCAGGCTAGAAAATTACAGAGTGGCAAAGTTAAAGAAACACAAGCAAGAAGAGTAGGTTAAAGAGAAAGCAGTAATTAAGGTAACCAGACCAACAATGTTTTACAGCAACATTCCCCTGAAAGGCCATATATTGTCTGAGGAGAACCCAGAATTTTCAGTAAGGTAGGTCAAGAAATGAACTACTATAAAACAAGATTTGGGGATGAGTCAGAGTTAAGGAATATTATAGGTGTTTATTAAGTAAAACTGAGATAGTTAATATTTATAATTTATATAATATATTGAAAGATAGAACAAGATAGAGATCAATAGATAGATGATAGATTGATAGGTAGATAAATAGATAGATATAAATAGAGAGATAAATGTAGAACTTACGCTCAAAATATACACAAACACACACACAAATATTTGTATATATAATTTTACAGAGTGCATGGCATAGGTAGCTGTCTAGGCAGTACCTGCAGTGTGAGTTTCATGGCTTCTTAAGTCACACTGAAAAAACTATGTAATGATGTCAAGACTTAATAATTTACAAAAGTAGTATCAGAAGTTACACTCATAAATTCTCACCAACATTGTCTAAACATGAGCTGAACAAGAACAACAATGGGCAGGGAAACACTATGAGATTTTTTTTTCAGATTTTTCAAAATCACTTTCTTTTTTTAGTATGCTAAAATATATTTTGCCTTTTTAAATTATTATTATTATTATTATTATTACTATTATTAAATATTTCCACCTCCTCCCCTCCTTCCAGTTTCCTCCCCGTCCCACCATAACCCCTCCCTCTCCATTTCCAATCCAAAGAGCAGTCAGGGTTCCCTGCCCTGTAGGAAGTTCAAGGTCCTCCCCCCTCCATC
>LOEQ01004961.1:111027-131222 GCA_001685075.1 Bramus lutescens | reverse complement strand
GAGGGGCATCTAGGTTGTTTCCAGGTTCTGGCTGTTACAAATAATGCTGCTATGTACATAGTTGAACAAATGCTTTTGTAGTATGATAGGGAAGACTATGAGATTTAAACTTAAATCGCACATCAAATCCCACACACTAATATTAGGAGACTTCAGCATTCCACTATTGCCAATGGACATGTCAACCAGACAGAAACTTAACAGAGAAATAAAAGAACTAATAGAGGTCATGAATCAAATGGACTTAATAGATATCTGTAGAACATTCCACCCAAACATGAAAGAATATACCTTCTCAGCATCTCATAGATCCTCCTAAATTGATCACATATTTGGTAACAAAGCAAAACTCTACAGATACAGAATAATTGGAGTAACCACCCATTTCTTATAGGATCATCATGTATTAAAGTTAGAATTTAACAGCAATACTACTTTCAGAAAGCCTACAAACTCATGGAAATTGAACAGTGAACTACTGAACCACCTCCGGGTCAAGGAAGAAATTAAAGAAGGAAATTAAAGACTTCCTGGAATTTAAAGAAAATGAAAGCACAACCTATCCATACCTAAGGAACACTATGAAAGCAGTGCTAAGGGGAAAGTTCATAGCACTAAATGCCCACATATAGAAAATGGACATAAATCTAAGGTGATTAGTACAGAATTTGTTCTAAAATTGCACCATTTTTATTGCTGAGAAGAGTTCTACTAAAGGTCATTCTTAGCTTTTGAATGATTCAGTACCTGTAGGATATCAAGAATATTTAAAGTATTGGCTTCTGTACACAAACCTACTATGGTAAAAGCATTTGTGAGACAAGGTTTTGTGTACATATACATTGAATGCATTTTTATATGTCTTGAATAAGTTCATAACTTCTTGATATATTACTTAAGCCTTAAGAAACTGCATGAAAATCATTTTCCAAAGTGGCTAATCCATTTTAATTTTCATAACTGCATTTTGAGAACATTGTTTTGTTTTCACTCCTTCTGTTTATTTTAGTCCTTCTACTAAATACATAGTGACATCTCATTGTGAATTTAATTTGAGCTTTCTTCTAGCTAATGACATTGAGGAGGTTCTGCTGAACTATTTACAGCTGATATTATTTCCAACTAGAAATTATTTTGTTTACTGTCTTAATACTGAATATACTAAGATCTAGTTTTTAAATTTTTCCAGTCACGAGCATTTTTTATCCTATTAATTGGAATTTTCATTAATTAAATGTTACAAATTTGTTCTTTTCATGTTTACATTTTAATCAAGTTCTATTAATAAGTGTTTATGTTCACTGATACTAACTTTACAATCCATGCTTGTAAGGTTAAAAATTATTTACATAAATTTGAATACTAAAATTCCCTCCATTATTACTAAAGTTTAACTCTTTTCCATGAAGATGAGATGAACATTGAGTTAATTTTGGTAAACACTATATTTTGCCTCAATTATGCTCTGGTTTTCTTTACCTTGTAACTTTTCTTCTTGAGTATATTTAAATTATGTTTTTATAAACTGAATTCCTAATAATAGACTACCCTGGTTCATCTTGACTTGTTCATGGAATGGAACACAATAATTATTGCAAATATTGTTCAAGTGCAAATGCTAAGCTTCAAGCTATGGTTTATATATCTATGTTTGTGACCTATTTAAGTTGATATTATTTTGTATTTTCTGTTTTATTTTGGTAATAGTGTTTTTTTCCAAATAAATGTTAATTCTCACCTATTGACTAGATGAAATTCATGTAAATGTTTAATAAATAATTTGTAGAATGTCCTGCTGAAGCTATCTTGTCATTGGAAGTTCTTTTGGCAGGTGCTTTTCAATCACGGTTTATTTTACAAATTATTCCACATATACCTCATAGGTAGTTTTATAACAGTATCGTAAATATTCTTTATTATGTTAGTTTTCTATATGGTCTTAAATGTAGAAAAGTTTTCCTTTGTTTTAACACAGATTTAATTATTAATAAGCCTACATAATGTCTACCTCACATATATACTGAACTGTAATTTCTTTCATCCTTTAAACCTATTCAAGTTTCATATTCTTTTATTCAGATCAAATAGTATTAAAGTAAATAAATGCTAAATACAAAAAAGGTAAAGTATGTTTTAATTTGCTATTTCATTCAGTCTTTATATGTTATTTTACTCATTTTTCATTTATTTATCTGTATGTCTGTATGCACATGTTTGTAAAAGTAGGTGTGTTATACTTATGTGTCAGGGCATATACATCCTACCAGCTGTATCTGGACGTCAGAGGACAACTTGCAATAGCTATTGCTCTCCTCCACCATGTGATATCGGGGAATCAAAATCAGTTAAACAGATTTGACAGCAAACCTTTAATTGATAGAACCATCTTGCTGGTCCTTCATCTGTATATTTTTGTAGAATATTTAAAACTTGTCTTCATGTTAATAGAGATATATAGCATCATGTGAAAGTACACTCCTGTGATCTCAGTATTTCAAATTAGAGGTATGAGGATCAGAAAGTCAATATAATCCTTGCCTGCAGAGTGTGTTCAGTGCCTGCTTGGGTTACATGGAATCATATTTCTAAAATAAAGATTAAAAAGTAGAAAACCAAAAAAAGAAACATTATAGCAGACGAATAACTCAACTAAGATATAGATACAAGGACACAATAAAAAAGGAAATAAAAATATGGAGCAAGTTAAAGAGGGTACATGTATATGGTCATATGTGTTTCTTTGTAGGTAAACAAAGAAGTGTCTGCAATGATAGTAGACAGTGAATGCTTGATGCATTGGTTATGATGTTTTCCCAAATCAAACTACGCATACACAGTTTGCCACACATAAATCATGTATGAATAAAGACACCTTTGAGAAGAAGAATAAAAATGTTTTTGAGCAATCAGAGATTCAATAAGAGTGCACATTTTATTATATTCTCCATGGGCAATTTTTTATTTATTATTAGCACTGATATAATTGACATAACCTGATAGCATTATGATCACTGTGGGTATTACTTATCAATAAACCATCTATGAATGTTTATTTTCATTTTTTAACTTGCTGAATATGTTTTGCCTGAATGTAGTTATACGTACTATGTGCTGCAACTACATAGGTATCGGTGCCATGCAGATATGGGTACTATGTGCCCCTCAGATGTCAGAAGAGGGTTTTGGATTTCTTGGAACTTGAATTAACATGGTTGTAATCCACCATGTGTGCGCTAGGAATCAAATTCAGGCCCTCCTCAAGAGCAGTAAGTGCTATTTGTTAAGTCGTCTCTCCAGGCCTGACTATCACTTTTTCCAGATTATGGGTATTGCAAGTTATATATTTCTTGCAATATGGTAAGATGCATGCGAATTCTTTGGTTTGGAGCGAAGCATCTGTGGCAGCAGGAAGAGTATTCTTTACCGGAAGCAGTATCCAATGAATGAGACGAAAACTTTTTTCTCATTATTTTATTTTTATTTTTTTAAAAAGAGAACAAACTACCTCTTTTTCATTATGCATACCACTCCAAGTTCCCTGTTTCCCCTCCTCCCACACCCTCTACTTACATCTCCACCTCACTCCCGATCCACTCCTCAGAAAGGGTAAGGCCCAATGCTCTGGGAAAGGTCCAAGGCCCTCCCTAGTATATATAGGCTGAGCAAGGGGTCCAATCAAAGAGAATGGGTTCCCCAAAAGCCAGTGCAAGCAGTAGCCACTCAGTCTGTCCCAGCCCTGCAAATATCAAGCACATTCAGAGGGAATAGTTTAGACCTATGCTTGTTCATTCCTTGTCTGACTGGAGGTGGTGAGTTCCCACTAGCTCAGGTAAACTGTTTCAGTGGGTGTCCCCATCATGTTCTTGACCTCTTTCCTCAAATTTTCACTCCTTACACTCTTCAACTAGACTCTAGGAGAGAAAAACTCAGAATGGCTTGAGTATTTTGAAAACTTACAGCCCGGATCCAGTACCAAACCTCCTAACTTTCTCAAATAATTACACCAACTGGGATCACAGTACTCAAATATATGAACAAATAGGAGTCATTCTTATTACAACATCCACAGACAGAAATATGGGACTATTGTTTATCAGAATGGAAAAATGGGCCCTAAAGCATTTTGGAGGTTTTTTATGACTGTCTCTGATAGACCCTACAAGGACCACAAGAGGTAAAACTATTCTGCCTGTTTGTTGTAGGAGGCTCTGTTGGAGCTTTATCAACCAGAATTCAGAACACACAAACTGAGAGTAATGCTACTTCAACCTAAATTTCAAATGCTTCCAGTGAGAGATTGGAGGTAAGAATGAGGAATTTCTGGAGGAAGATAATGAAAATTGAATTCATATGAAATGGAATGCATATCTATATATATGTAAGTATGTATTATATATTTGTAAAGAAATGTACATGTGAAAAGAGTAAAACATGAAGAAAAGAAACAGGCTAAATGGAAGGGGCTGAGGAAGGATTAAATGCAGGTAAATGGACGTGAGAATGAAAGAGGAAATAAACTAGTTGTGTTTCTATTCTTAACTCTGTCATGGTTGGTTTCTTATTTTTGGTATGGAAGATGATGGATAAGTGCATAAAATTATATTAGATACTAGAAGTATAAAATTAATGAAAACTTTATTGGTCCCATTCCAAATGCCAATTGTAGCTGTCTAAAAGTCTGTTGAGTTGTGCAGACTCTCGTTGTGCTTACTCTGGGTACCTGATGTTTTCATTTTTGTATATTTTTAAATAATAAAGTTTATACAATAAAAAAGAAAGGTTTTGTGTGACAGAGTCATTACATAAAGCCCCTACTATGATAAATTCTCTGAAGCTGTGAAGTTGGAAACACTCCTTCCCTGATGCACAGCCTAGAATGAACTTTTACTTCAAAGAAACAGGTTTAAAAATCCTGTCTCAATATTTTATGCTGATTTCAGTAAAAACAATAATGCATATGTGTATATAAAATAACCAATTTTGCAATATTTTTATAAGTGTTTATATAAATATTCATTTAAGGTAAAAGAACGATGTCTACAATCATCTAAAATGCTAAGTATGTTTGACATTCAATGATATGGAGAAGTTCAATAAAGGTTAACCAGTTTTCAAAACAAACATATATTTTATGCAGCAAGAATTTAAAAGTACTTAATTATTCCTGGGAAATTTAATAAAATATTATTTAAATATTAATGTTTCTCTTTTTCAATTAGTTTGTTTTTAAATAATATGCACTCCAGAAAATATTCAATTATCTAATTTATAAATCAACAAATGTGGAGAAAAATGTAGTCTAGGAAATTCAATAACTATATAAAACATATTCATGTAAGAGTTTATCAGAAATGATCACAACATGCAGAATTTCATGTGTATAGTTTTAATCATGCTGCTTTGGGACTCTGTTTCAGCAACTAGAATCATCTTTCATTTGTATAACAATGTTAAATGCCACAACATCTCAAGTGTTTGATAAATTCTTATTGAAAGAACAAATAAGCAAATGATTAGATGAATGAATAAATTTCCTTCAGAGCTGACAGATGAAGAATAACTGTGTTATTGTTCATCATAAAGTAAACCTCTGGATAAAATCGAACACAGTATTTTTGTTCTTAGCCACAATGGAATATCTGTGTGCTGAGAGATGGTCCTCTCTGTGCCTTTCTACACTCCTAAGAAAGATAAATGGAAACAGTGCTTTCTCTTTTGCCTCTGTCCTATTTCTGACCACAAAAGCTGTCACTGTGATCTATTAACATTGTGAATTTCTTTCTTCAGTCCAAGTGACAGGATGGCTATTTTTGAAATAAGTTCTATCTTTTTGTTACAGGCACAATGAATGATTAAAGGTTTCACCACTGAAAATTACCAAACCTTAGTCTAAGAATATAGGCGATCTTAAAGTTGACTTATTGTAGTAAGAAGAGAGAGGAGACATTTCACCCCATCTGTCTGTTCAAAAGAGACGAGATATGATATGATAGGTTGTAATGAGAGGCAAGAGTTATTCTTTTTCTACTTTCAGTGGAAATTTCTTTTATGGAACAGAGAAGTGCATTATCCCAAGTCTAACTTCAAAGAAGAAAGAAGATAAATCTACAGTAGGAGTAAAATCTCATCAATCTTGTCTCACATAAAATTGTTAAATCTATCTGGATTTCCCTTTCTATGTTTAATGTAAGGGACACACATCACATTCTAGTTTAAGAGAAATTTTTGTCTTATGTATATAAATTACATTAAAATTAGCGTCTTACCTATGAATTGTACTCTGTAAGGTATTTCTTTAGGTTTTAATTATTTAGTAATGATTTTTACAGTGTATTATCTAGTAATATGGTAAGTAATATGATATGGACAATATATTAATTTTGTATTAGAGATGAAAGTGGGGAATATTATTATTTGATTTATCACTTTTAAACTTCCTCAGCTGATTGAAAGTATTACTTGTGATCAAAATAAAGAACATTAGCAAAGATTTATGCTGGTAGGTGTTATGAATGAGCCAAAAGTCCTAGATAACATATGAACCATTCCATAAAACTTAACAGGTTTTAGATAGAATAGAAAGATTTATACTTTTGTTCCAAATATTGACGTGAGAACCTGAGGCCCATAGAAGTCTAGGGACTTGAACACTTTTTTTTTTCTATTTTTCTTTCCTTCCTTTCCTGAGGATCAATCCTAGAATGTCACACAAGCGAAACAAGCACTCCAACCAACCCTTAGTAGTCATGTTATTGTTATGCAAGGCAGGTTCAGGGTAAAATGGGAGTTACTATTCAGCCCAATATGGCCTGGAACTTCTGTCAATCAACCCTCGTCTCTCTCCTAAGTTCCTTGTTCCCGAGAATGAGTAACCATACCCATGCTACAGATTTGTTTGGTTTTGTTTAGCTTTTTTTTTTTCCTTAAAAGTCTCAGCCCACAGCCTGACAGCTTTATCAGATATGATGTTGGTCCTTGAGACCACAGGTAAGACATTGCCCACCCCACCACCCAACAAACTGTTTTTAGATTGTACAACAACCCCAGATTTGAACCCCTCACCTGGACTCCATAACCGGGTAACATCAGAAGTTGTCCTCAACTTTAACAGAGGCCTTGAAGATATAGGAAGCCCAGGTAAGACAATACCTAGTGCCTATTAACACTCCTTAAGTGCCACCCAACAACCCCAGACTATAATATGGGATCCATACTAGAGTTCACAGCCCAGGCAGCTTTACTTGAGGCCAGGTTGATCCTAGCAACCCCAGGTAAGATACCTAACACACCACCCACTAAACCTCTTTAAGCCCTTCCAATATCCTCAGAGTGCACACCCTCCCCTGGGCTTAATATCCTGTTTACAGCTTCAGAAAAAGAAATCTGCTTTACTGGAGAACAGACTGCATCTAGGGACCTCAGGCCCCCAAAACCACAGAAGAGTTACTGTACTGGATTTAAAAACTCACTAATAACCGGAATCATTGACTATTTATGCCAGGAGACCAGAGAGGAAAGAGAAACCAAGGGACCAAACACACATTCAACTGAATTCAATATGTAGACCTATAATCATCCCAAACCCAGATGCCTAAACTTTTTGATTGTAGGAACACAATCAACAGTATTATGAGAGCCCAGTTATTCGATGACAGTAAGACTCGTACAATATAAAGCAGCTTTTAAGCACAATAAAACAACATTAAAATAGACTTTTTGTTGTAGTTGTTGTTTGAGGCAGGGCTTCCCTGTAGTTTTGAAGCCTCTTCTGAAGCTCGCTCTGCAGACTAGGCTGGCTTGAACTCACAGAGATCCACCTGTCTCTGACTCCCAAGTGCTGGGATTAAAGGCATGCGCCACCACCCCCCAGTAAAACAGATGTTATGAAGATGATAGAGTTCCTTAAAATGGAAATTTAAAAAATTCCTTAAAGAAATTGAGGAAAAGACAAACAAAAATATAATAAAATAAATAAATCTCTAAGACAATGCCATGAAAACGAAGGGGTGGGGGAAGAGGCAGGTGGAAGAAACAGTTCAAGACCTGAAAATGTAAATAGAAGCAATAAAGAAAACACAATGGAATGGAGTCCTGGAAATGAAAAAAATCTGAGTAAGCGAACAGCTGCTACATATGCAAGCAAAAATAACAGAGTATAAGAAATGTAAAAGAGAATTTTAGATATTGAGGACATGATAGAGGAAGTACATTCATCAGTTAAAAAAAAAAGTTAGGTCTAAAAAATTCCTAACATGAAACATCCAGAGAATCTGAGAGACGATGAAAAGACCAAACCTAAGAATTCAATAAAAATGAGTACATAATATAGACAAACTTATAGAGCATGTGGAAGTGGGGCTATGAAATTAAATCATAAATTAAACCACAGGCAATAATAGTGGAAGACTTCAACACCCCACTCTCACCAATGGACAGGCCATTTAGACAAGATAAATAAAGAACTAGTGCAATTAACAGACATTATGGCTCAAATGGACCTGAGTGATAACTACAGAGCATTTCACCCAAACACACAGGAATATACCTACTTCTCATCACCTCACGAATCATTGTACAAAACTGACAAAATACTTGGTCACAAAGCAAGTCTCACCAGATATAGGAAATTTTACAAAACTCTCTTCATCTTCTCAAAACACCTAGAATTAAAGCTGGATTTCAGGAATAACAGAAACAGCAAAAAGCCTACAAATTCATGGGAACTGAGCAACTCTTTACTGAATTACTGATGGGTCAATGAGAAAATAAAGAAATCAAAGACAAACTAAAATTCAATGAAAATGAATGTACAACATATCCAAACTTATAAAACATATAAAAGTGATGCTAAGATAAAAGTTCATAGCACTAGGAGCCTAAATAAAGAATTTGGAGAAATCTCATACTAGCTACTTAGTATCACATCTGAAAACTCTAGAACAAAAAGAAGCAAGCACAGCCAATAGAAATAGACAGCAAGAAAGAATCAAAATGAAGGCTGAAATGCATAAAGTAAAAATGAAGAGAAAAATAAAGAATCAATGAAACAAAGAGTTGTTCTTCAAGAAAATCAGTAAATTAGATAAACCATTATCCAAACTAAGTAAAAGACAGAAATAAAATATCCAGATCAAAAAAATTAGAAACGAAACAGGGATATAACAACTTTGAGGAAATCAAAAGAATCATAAAATCATACTTACAAAAACTGCAATCAACAAAATTGGAAAATGTAAAGAAGTAAACAAATTCCTGATAGAAATTAGCTAAATTAAATCAAGATTAGATATACAATTTATCTAAGTACTAAGGAAACTGAAGCAGTTATTGAATTGAAAGACTCCCAAGCCCCCCCCCCAAAAAAAAAGCCCAGGGCTATATTGTTTTAATGCAGATTTGTATCAGACTTTCAAAGAAGAGCTGATAGCAATACTCCTTAAATTATTCCATGAAATTGAAACAATAGGAAAATTGTCAAATTGATTCTATGAGGGCACAGTCATCTTGAAATCTAAACCATGCAAAGACTTAAAGAATGAGAATTACAGCCCAATTTTGCTCATGGACTTTGATGGAAAAATATTCAGTAAAGCTCTTGGAACCCATTCCACAAATACATCAAAAAGATTATCCACCGTTACCTAGTAGGCTTCATCGCAGAGATGCAGGAACAATTTAACATATGAAAATCTATCAATCTAATCTGCCATATAAATAAAGTGAAAGAAAAAAATCATGCAATTTGATGCTGAAAGATCATTTGTTAAACTCAAAATCTCCTCATGGGAAAAGTCGAGGAGAGGTCAGAGATAAAAGGAACATACCTAACCATAATAAAAGCAAAATACATGAAGTTGATTGTCAACATAAATCAAATGGAGAGATACCCAAAGGAATTCCAGTAAAATAAGGAAAAAGGCAATGTTGTCTATGTCTCCATATCTATTTAATATAGTACTTGAAGTTTTAATTGGAATAATAAGACAATCACAGGAAACCAAGGGGATACAATTCCTAAATGAAGAAGTCAAAGTATCAGCATATGTTATGGTAGTATATTTAAGGAACAACCAAAATTCTATCAGGGAACTCCTACAGCTAATAAACACCTTCAGCTAAGCAACTGGATACATGATTAATTGAAAAAATCAGTATGTCTCCTATATACAAATGATACATTGAGAAGGAAATTGGGGGAAAAGCACTCTTCAAAATAGCCAGAAATAACATAATTCTTAGGGTAAGTCCAACCAAGGAAGTGAAAGTTCTGCATGAAAGGAACTTCAAGACTTTGAAGAAAGAAATTGAAGAAGATACCAAACAAGGGAAAGATCTATGCTCATGGATCAGTCAGATTAACAAATGCCATCTTACCACAAGCAATCTGCAGATTAAATAGAATCCTGATTAAAATCCCAACACGTTTTTACAGACTTTGAAGGAACAATATTCAACCTCATAAGAAACTATAAAATAAGATTTAAAAAAACAGGATAGCTAAAACAATCCTGTACAATAATGGAACTTCCAGAGATAACACTATTACTGATATCAAGCACTATTACAGTTATAAGAATAGAATGTACACGGTTGACATAAAAAATAAAACGTGTTATCCAAAGGAAACAAATCAAAGACTCAGACCTAAATTCATGTATTTGTGGACAACTGATTTTTGACCAAGAAGCCAGAAGTATACAATGCAAAAAGGAAAGCATCTTCAATAAATGATGTTTTATCATATCACAAGGGCACTTACTCACCTTTGACTCCTTTGTTCATAGTAGTCGGAAACTAGAAATAGTCTAAATATCTCTCAACCAAAAAATGGGGAAAGAAAATGTGGTACATTTATACAATGGAGTTTTATTCATCTGAAAAAAAAAAACAAAAACAAAAACCAAGAACAAAAAAATCCCAAAACAACAAAATAACCAGCTAAACAACTACAAACAATACAAATATTGTATATGCTCAGTACTTATAAGTGGCTATTAACCACAAAGTAAAGGATAATCAAGAACAGTCTGACAGATACAGAGATTGTAAATATCAAGGAGGGCTCATTACTGCAGCATTAATCTCCCTGGAAATGGAAAACACAATAGACATCAAGGGTGCGGGAGGAAAAGAATCATGGTGACAGAAGGGATTGATGGAGTTAGGATACCTGGAGAGAGAACTGGGAGAGACAACTGGTAATGGGGGGCATCTTGGGATTTTCTAGAAACTTAATGCAATGGAAACTCCCAGGAATCTACTAGTGTGGCTCTAGATAAGACTGTTAGAGTGGGGACTATGGAGCCTGTACTGGCCATCTCCTGTAACCAGAAAAGACTTTGAATGCAAAGACCTGGATACCAAACAAGCCACAGAACTTTTGACTTACAATTTGTTCTATGAACAAAATATGATGGGGTAAAGATGGAGTTACCAACCAATGACTTGTCCAGCTTGAGACCATGCCTACGTTGGGAGTCCACCCCAGCATGGCCTGGAGGATTAGGACCTTGAGACTGGATAGCTCAGAGTCATAAGATACAATCAAACAATACTGCTGAAAAAAGTCAATGAAATGATTCTGATAGTCTGTTATTCTCACTATATTCATAGATTGTTTCCTAGCACACTTGTCATCAGAGAAGCTTCATTCAACAACCTATGGAAACAGATGCAGAGATCCAGAGCCAAACATTAGATGATGCTAGATAAATCCTATGCTAGAGGGTGAATAAGGATTGTAGAGGCCAAGGACGTCTGAAGAAAGAACACAGAATCAATAAGGCTGGGCTCACAGGTACCTTTGCATATTCAGTTGCATAGACTGGTCTTCTAACAGTGGAAGAGGGGCCAACGCTGCCTCTTTTTCCTTGCTTTTTGAATCTTTTTCCTCATACAGGATGGCCTCGTTCAGCCTTATTATAAGGGGCGGTGCCTAGTTTTACTGCAATTTGATATGCCATGTTTTGGTGTTATCATAAGAGGTCCATCTTTTCTGAAGCAAAAATGAGGAGGAGTGGATGGTGGAAGGGAAGAAAAGTGGGTGGGAAGAGGCTGGAAAGAGAGTTGAGGAAACTCTGGTCAGGCTAAAATTTATAAGAGAAGAAATAAATGTTTTAAAAAGAAAAGTAATCTGAACGCAATGGTCAATTTTGATATTAAACACACAATCCTGAACATAAAGCCTAGAACAGCACATAGTTTTTCACTATTCATTGTCATTTCATTGCTAAAGATTCCTAGTGAGATCACTTGAAATTATTTAAATATATACTATTGGCTTTGTAAAATTATAAAATTCAATGAATATATAATTCAATTCTTCATAAAGAAGGTCACTTTGAAGTTTGTCACTTCTTTCTGGCAGTTCTTAGCTATAGGACTCAGGATTCTCTTCACTGAAAGTCCTGGGAAGATCTGTAAACATGGCAAAAATTCAAGAGGACAGAAGTCTTCTCTGAGTTTTCATAATACTCAGTCAAATGTTGACGTAAACTGTTTCTGATGGAGTGATACTGTGTGGAGTGGTAAAGGAATACCCCATTTCATTCACATAGCAACATTCTTCCTTCATAAATGTGATTGATGTGCTTGCAAAACTTCTTAGTCATCTTTTCAGTGAATGGCAAAAAACAATCTTAACCTAAAATAACCTAGCTGTCCTGCATATTTTCTGTGCTTTGGGGAAATAAGTTCACTAGCTTTGCTCTCACAAGTTTGATGTGTATATTTTCCTGGTCATTCATTCATGTCTTTTAAAGAACTTTTTCCAATGATGTCTACATTGATATTACCAGTGAAATATTTAAACTCCTATTGTGGGTGACTTCTTTTAGTTTTCTCTATTTGCCATCATTCCCTTTGGCATTTCAAATAGTCTTTTTGAATTTTTATATTATACTCATGTATGCAGGCTAGTGTTAGCAGCTAGGATGAACGTCTTGCTGCAATAAAATCAAGATTTCTATCATAAAAGAGTTTTACACACACTTATGTTTTTACATACTTTCAACTGTAAATAATCTTGTTTAAATTTGTTTCCCAAATACAAACCATCTAAAAATTACAGTTTTAATAACAGTAATATCAATTTGTGAATGTAATTTCAGTTCACAAATACTAAAATCAGGAAATGGTCAGAATATCTCCAGAATATGATCTGGAAAAGAGTAAAATTGAAGAATTTCTCAGAAGTCAAAATAAAACAAAAACATAAATTTGTAAGTTATAATAATATATAAAAAACTTATAAATGCAACACACTAGAATTTGAAACTTTATTCTAAGGTTTATAACATTACATTTTGTTTGAATTAGGAATTTTTGAGATAATTTTAATCTCTGATGAACTCATTTCAAAATTAAGCATGAAAACAATAAAAAGTACTAGAAGACATCTCTAAAACAAGAGAGGCAAAATATATAAATAATTTTTAAACATGAAACAGTATCTAGGTCTCTCTAAAATCAAAAACCAGAAACCAGAAAGAGTATATTTTCCTGATGCCATTTCAAATTCCATACTAAAATAAGTGATTGAACCATTCAGAGGTCATCCTTACGCATAAACTAATACTCTGAAAACACAGGGGTCTCTCTCAAAAATTCTCAATGAAAATAATAATATGAATAACACTTAACTATTTATTCTATGAAATTCTCATAAGGCAAATAATGTTAATAGTCCAAGATATTATTTTAACTAATACCCTTATTTAATTGTGTTGGTAAAACTCTCCCCTATTTGATTAACATTACATTTATAAATGTCAGCTACTCAACAAAGCTTAGTATGATGTCACTACTATTATGGGAGAGCTTTCCTAGATATTGACACTGGCTCACGTGAAGACACTGCTCCTTATATTTGAGCTCTGTAGAAATCTTACTGTAACTTCTTTATTCTCAAAGACTAATGTAAATGTTTTACTGTTCCTTGTTGAAATGTTATAATTTAAGATTTAAGTGGCGTTAAAAAGGAAAGAAGACAATAAGTTGGAAAAAGTGGGTACACAGGAGGGGTTGAATCTGCTAGCAGTTAAGAGTAAGAGTTTGGAGCAAATATGATCAAAATATGTTCTATGGAATCTTCAAGGAATTAATATTAATATTAACAGAAACTATGATGGAAAAGATTTGATATTAACATCTCTATTTTTTGCCAAGGTTTCCTACTATTGACAGTGTGTTTTTCATTCAATTAAATACTTTATTTTGTCTATGAATGTATGTCTTTTCTTAAATTATCACTATTGTTAGTGAAACTAATCTTCATTTGGTTAACTACTTGGTTTGTCAAGTCTTTCACTAGAGAAAATGTTTTCTTAGGGAAGATTCCTGTGCTCTCTACAAAGAATAACATGAAAGTAATGGGTCTTTGATATCATTCCTGTCTAATTTTCAAAGTATTATAGTCTCATATAAAGAACTTTAAGATCAAAATAGCTCACTTGATATACTTAAAACTTCAAAAATATACCAGTCTTCTTAATAATTTTTGTCATTTTCCTAATAGAACTTCTCTCAGACTTTATAGTCATATTTATATTTTTGTATTTTAGTTTATTACCTATTGTCTTTCATATAGAATTTACAAAAAATTAATGTCCACATGTTTAAGCAAAGACTGAATTTATTTTAAATCTAAAAAATCAATGAGATAGCATAATCATAACAAACTCCACAGAGTTATTCTTCATACCAATCAACTCTTGAAATCCCTTGTCATGAACAACTAAATTACAATTGTTTAATACTTAATTAAGCAAATTGTTCATTGGAAGCAGGGTAGGATACAGATTTCAAGTTTGTAGGTGATCACTTAGCAGTTAATTTTCTTCTGAATTTTGACATTTGTGGATTTCTGCAATAAGAAACTTGCTTATAGCAAGCTCTTGGGATGCAGAAGCAAGTGGACCTCCATGACTTTAAGGCCAGTCTGGTTTACAGAAGGAATTCTATAACATCCAAATTTACATAGAGAAATTCTTCCTCAAAAAGTCGAAAAACAGAAAAAAAATAAAGAAAAAAACAAGAAAAAGAAAAGTTGGTCATGGTGAATTTTTTTTTGATGGTTATTAGTTCTTTAGGAATATTGTACATTTGGGTTTTCATCTTCACATTCTTTAGCCAACTCTTCCCACATCTGACGTCCTTTTCTCATCCACTCAACATTTTGTGATTTGTTTACCTATCAATACGTATCTGAGTGAACTAAATATTCTTGGATGTGTCCATCCAAAGGATCATGGTCAACACATTAGGAGATTCAGCCTTAGAGAACACTAACTTTTTCTTTCCTATCAGCTAGCAGTTGTCAATGAGTCCACATTTAGAGGAAAGATTTCATGCCAAACTCACATTTTCCATATGTGATAGCATCTTTAACATTTTAATATTTACTAAAAAGGATCAAGTTTCTAGATTTACACCAGCATGGTGTTCTGTAACGCTTGTATTTGGGATTTTCAGCAACAAGGCCATACTTTCAAGTTCTAGAGCCACAGTTTTCAACCATAGGTCCCAACCCCTCCAGGATTTCATATCAGATATTTACATTATGATTCATAACAGTAGAAAAATTGGCTGTTAATCTTTTTGCCTCTGTGAGCAAGATCTTAAGTAATTTGTTTACTGTACAAATGAGTTCAAGCATAGTCCTTACTATCTCTTCTATCAGATTCAGTGATCTGCGGTCATGATTTGCAATTTTTTTCTTCTTTTCATATGTCCCATAACATTGGCCATGCTGTGTTTTATCTTCCATTATGTTCAAACTTCATGTTAATTTCTTTGATTTCTTCATTTAACCAATTTTAAATCAATAGTGTACTGTTATCCTTCAGGAGTTCCTATAATTTTTGAAGTTTTTATTGCTGTTGATATCCAATTTCAACCTTTTGTACTCATATGTAACATAGTATGTTATTTCAATTTATCTACATTTCCAAATTCTTGATTTTTGTAGTTTTTAAAATAATAATTTATTAGTTAATTATATTTTCTTTCTTTTTTTTTCTCAAGATAATTTATATGAATTCCCCAGCTATAGCATGAAATATATTTATCGTCAATATAACTCAAAAATGTTTTTGGTTTATCTTTTTTTAATTTTTGAATTCATGAACTTAAAACTATATGCTAGATGTAATTATAATAAAATTGTTCACAGTCTGAGTAATTGTTGCATGCACAGCAAATAAAAATGGAGAACTGGATTTTTGTTTGTTTAAAATTAGAACTAAATGTAATCACTTGTGGCTTGCAACCCTGCATGCAAAAAGCTTAGAAGTCTTCCATCTAAAATGTTGAACTAAGTGAAAACTCAACAAGTTTTTGTAGATGTGTCAGAAATTGCAATTACAGGATAAAATGGTGCCAGAGAAATTGAGGACCGACAATTACAGAGCACCACAGCTTTCCAGAACAGAAATGAGCAAGAAGAACCTCTATAGAATCAGAAAAAACATGGGGCTAATCTGGACTTGGACCTAGGGATTGCTGATGGTGCAGTGAGGAGCAGTCTGGAAGAGGAAAATCAAGAGAAATCTTTTCTTAATGAGGGTCTCATACCTTAGTGGCACTAAACCTCCAGGAACCATATAGTCCTCACAGGAGATGTCAGATTAAGGCCCTTAGTACATCTGCAGGAAAGCTAGAAAAGACCCACTTTTTTGAATGCTACACTAGCCTATTATTATGAAAACTATCTTAACAGTGTTTAATATTCATGGTGTTTATCTATGTAGCTTACTTGGAGGAAGAAATGTATTCAATGCCAGCTCCCTGTTTTTATTCCATGCCACCCCAGTGATGAGTGACAATAACCTTCTCTAGTAAACCATTGTGAACTTCTCACAACAAAAGCATAAGGTCATTAAAAGAGTAAGACTTAAACACAGGAATAAAGAATGATATAATTTCTCCCATACCCAACCAATACACACTAAATCCCTCTTTACTGGGATCAGTTCTATCTAGATTATTGCATCCAGCCTTCAGCTCTTTAATGAATGGAAAAGTATACAACTTTTGCACACTGAACTACTGTTGAAATCATTGTCTATCTGATATACCAAAAATACTTCAAGTGTCAGGCAAGGAATTTAAAACCATTATGAATAATATAATATGGAATGATAAAAAGGAATTCTAGACAGTAAAAACATTGTGAGAATAATGTGGAATAGAATTAGTGTGCTCATCCAAAGAATTGACATGGTTGAAGGAAATTTGAGATTCAATTATACAAATACTTAAATGTATAATTGTGTGATATTAAAACTCCAAAATCATATAATCATATTAAACATTAAATCAGTAGGGAACATATTTGGAAGAACTTGGGACCAGTGCACAGGAGAAGAGAGAAGTTAATCGAGGGAGGAAAATGGTTTAGTATATGATATACAGGTATAAAATTTCATAGTCAAACTCATTTGGTGTGGTGCTGATATGGTCATAATAATAAAAAAATGTCTTGAATCATGTCAAGGAAAAACAAAAGGAAAGCAAAAAATAGTGGAATTGTGGAAATGAGAAAGTTTCGACATGATGGACAATGCAGATAACAGAGTGGAAAGAAAAGGAGATAACTATCATTTAAGATAACTCACTCTTCTATAACTAGTCTTTTAAGAAAAGGCAAAGGACTTAAAAAAAAAACCCTGAAACAAAGAAAAGGAAAGAAGGAATAACCCAAATTCCAGGCATCCAGTGGCAGCCCTGCTGAAGGAGAAGTTGGAACAATAAATGGAAGCATGAACCCAAAGACTTGAATGAGGTTAAGTAAACAATCCTTGGTTGAATTTTAAGTCACTAGGAAAACAAATATAGCCTGAACTTAAAATTAGCACAGTGAAAAATCAGTAAATTAGAAACAAATGCTAGAGACTAAAAACAAAAAGAAAGATTAGTCAAATGAAGAACTTCTTTTTAAAAGGAAAAATAGGTAAATTGTAAGCTAGATTATAAAAGGAGTTAGAATATTTAAATAAAATAAGTGAAAATTAATATATTACTCCTGAAAGCATGCAGCCCATCATATTAGTGATTATTGTCAACCTCTCAATACTAAAAAGATTCATGCTATACAAAGCAGAACAATTTGTAAACAAATTCAACTTTAGAAGTATGAATAATGAGTGAGTAGCCAAGAACAGACTTTAAAAGTGTCAAGATTCACCAAGTAATGAAACTTCCTTGCTCAAATAAAAGTCCATCACCATGTAGCACCACTGTTCAATACACCATGTATTAACCAAAGAAGCAAAGCCTCTTTAAATTATTCCATAAAACAGAGTAATAGAGGATCCTTCCTAAAACATTTTACTGGGCAAGGGTTATTTTGATTCTAAGACCAGCAAGGAACACCATGGTGGATGAAAAAAGAATAAGTAAATAAAACCATCAAACAAAATGTGCTAATTTTATTGATAAAATGTTAAAGAAGCAAAACAGTTCCTATAAATTGTGTCTAATAGCTCATAAAGTGCTCCTAATGCTTATAATCTTGGCACTGTGGAGGCTGAATCAAAAGCGTCCTGAAGGCCCTCTTGAACTACCTGGCAAATATAGTGGTATCAAACATTATTCAATGCTAGTGGTACTAAGTCAGCAAACAAGAGACTTTTCACAATGTTCATGTGGAATTCATCCCACTAATGCAAGTCTGGCTTAACAAAAGTAAACTAATGAACAAGCTATACCAGATGAGCAGAATCATGAAATTGAATAGGTAGAAAAGGGATCCACTTCAACATTGTACTGAGGAGAAAAAATAGACAACATATTGTTTCTAAATTCTGGTAACATGAGTTTGCCCACTTTCAGAACTTTTATCCAACATTATAGTAAAGATCCTAGAGCAGTTGCATTTAAAAGAAAAAAGAAATGACTTCTAATTGGAAACTGTGACATTAAACCAAGACTATCTGCAAATCACTTGCAGATATAGAAAACAGAAAATACCAAATACTACATACAAAGCATTATAAGTAATAATTGAGTTAAACAAATCTGAAAGATCAAATATTAAAATTTTAAAAAAGGTTGCTTTATGTTGATCCTGGTATAGCTAGATTGCTATACAAATATCAAATTATCTAAAATAAAACAGAAAAGTAATGATTTACAATAGCTACAAATATAAATTATTGAGGCATACATTGAGCACATTAGTAACAAATATCAACAATTACACCACTCATATGTAGTTTGCCTGCCTTATTTCACTCAGCATAATTGACAACATCAATGTTTTCATCAAGGTTGTTGAAAATAAAAGCATTCTATTTTTAAATAATGGAATGGTATTCTAGTGTACATGGTTTGGGGTATTTCCTTGAATCATTAGAATATGGGCATATGGACAGTCTTTACTTCTGGGTTACTGTGAATATTGTCGTAATAAACATAGGAGTACTAATGCCACTTCTACAGATCACTTTTACTTAAAGTGTGTGCCGAGCAGTTATTGAATCATATGGTAAATGCATCTTTTAATCTTATAAGATGTATCCTCAGTTTTGTTTATGTAATGGCATACTGATTTAAATTTCTAATAAGATGTTCACTTTTCTCAGATATTTTAGGAACCTATTTTTTGATAGTTGAGTGATATTTTACTAGTTGTGAGAGACCCTGGGCTCTTATTTTTGATGAACATCAACTATTAATGCTTGTTTCTACAGTTAGATTAAACCACGCAGTGGAGGGAAAAATCTTAAAAAAAAATATTTTCAATGGATGTGTGGGGAGCATCACATACTTTACCTTCAAGTGCTTTCTATATTTTTTTAAATTGTTACAAATGTTGTTTCTGTATAATAATGTTCACAGGACCAGGCAGATTAGAACAAATGAGCAGATTTAGAGATATTTAGGAAATAAAAAAAGAAAACTCCACCTTAAATCATCAACTGTTATAAAATAGCTCTGAGGAAGACATTACCTGTGTATGTCTTGTCACTCAAATTCATTAAATTAAACTTCCTTTGTGTGCAGTAAGAGAGCTTTCAAATTTTCTGTAAGAATGGCCAAGATCAAATACACTGATGACAACTTATGCTGGAGAGGTTCTGGGGTAAAGGAAACACTCCTGCATTGCTGGTGGGAGTGCAAGCTGGTACAGTCCCTTTGGGTTTCAGTATGGCGATTTCTCAGAAAATTAGGAAACAACCTTCCTTAAGACCCAG